>MU667958.1:28433-59891 GCA_026770625.1 Nicotiana glauca
AAGAACTCCCAAATCCGAGCTCAAATGACCTATCAAATTCCAATTCGAAATATAAGAACTCAAGCCCTAGCTTTACCCCCTTTTTGATGAATTTCAACCAATTCCCATGTTAAATATAACATAATCTCGTGTATTTAGGCTAAGAAACTTACCTCCAATCGATCCTCCTTAAATCCCTCTTCAATTTGCTCTCCCAAGCTCCAAAAAGATCAACTATGGAGGAAAAATGACTAAAACTCGCGGATGAATTGATATAATAACAGGTCTGCCCAGGTGACCTTTTGCCCTACGCGAACGCGGTCAACACTCCCGCGTTCGCAATGAACAAATTCCGTTGACCACAAATTACCTCTACGCGAACGCAAATCCAAGACCGCGAACGCGATGATCCAGCTCTTCCTCTTACGCGAACGCGTTCAACCAACCGCGATCACTATGCCTCTAACCTTCTCCTTACGCGAACGCGAACCCAGGTGTCGCGAACGCAATGAACAAAACAGGCAGGGCCCCAGGCCCCCTTCTACGTGGACACGAGGCAGCTCTCGCGAACGCGATGGTCTGCAAAGTTCCTCATCGCGAACGCATTCTAAGGCTGCGAACGCGAAGACCAATTTTGGTCTGCAATAGCTGGGCAATTTTCTGCAACATTTGAAATTTCAAAACCTCCGTTTAGCCATCCGAAATCATCCTGAGGCCCCCGGGACCTCAACCAAAGACACCAACACATCCCAAAACATCATACGAACTTGTTCCAATCATCAAAACACATCAAACTACACTAAAATCATCAATTCACATCGGATTCAAGCCTAAGTTTCTTCAAAACTTCCGAAACACGCATTCGATCAAAAACCCAACCAAACGACGTCCGAATGACCTGAAATTTTGCACACATATCACAAATCACATATCGAAGCTATAACAACTCTCGGAATTCCATTCCGACCCTCGGATCAAAATCTCACCTATCAACCGGAATTCGCCAAAATACTAACTTCGCCAATTCAAGCCTAATTCTACACCAGACCTCCAAAATCAATTCCGATCGCACTCCTAAGTCACAAATCACCTCCCAAAGCTAACCGAATCACCGGAAATCACATCCGATCCCTATAACTCATAATCAATGTCCAGTTGACTTTTTCAACTTAAGCCTTCCTTAAAGAGACTAAGTATTTCATTTCTTATCAAAATCAATCCGAATCAACTCTAACATACCACATACCGATAACGAAACATGAAGAAGCAATAAACGGGGAAAACGGAGTAGCAACACATGAGACGACGGGTCGGGCCGTCACAATTTGTGATGACCTCCTCCATTATAATAGAGTAGTTTCCCTTAGGGTTTAACATGATTTTGTGACTTGATTATTATCTATGGATTTGATTACTGTTTAATTGCTTGAATTTGTTGGAAGAGCTTTAACTCTAGTTGTAATTATATTTATTTGTGTTTAATTAGACGATGAGCGTGATATTGAATATTGTTGCAACGCATGCCTTAAGTTTCTCTTAGACCATTCTTACCAATAGATTCTGGTAAGTTTCACCGTACTTCATATTAGCTTGTTTGAACGGTTTAGGTTTAATCGAGAGAGGAACTTGATAATATGATAATAACCTGTTGAATTCGAGAGAATCAATAAAACATTGAGAGTGAAACTTAACGGTGTCAATTCTTGAATAACAATCTTGCACTCATCATGTCATGACCCTTATTTCTTACATTGACAACATCATAATTCTGCTTATCTCTAGTTCTTCGATATCAATTGTAAATTGCTTTACTTTTAATAGTTAATCATAGTTCGTAATAATTCCAAATCAAGTGTTGATTATCCTGAATAGAGTTTAAGCCATAAATTACTCAAACATTATTTAAATCTAATTCATGTGGAGACGATAATCATAATATACTATCTTTGGCTAGCGAGCATCAATTTTGTGTTGTGTTTTGCGCTCGCCAATAAGATAGTGAATGTTGGGCTGCTAATATCTATATTCAAAAGATTAGTGTTGTAGTGATGCAGATGCTAATATAGATGTGCAATCATAAAAGATTAGATAAGATTAAAAATAACTGCATTCACCGGAAAGTGCAAGTAGCACACATTGAGGATAAAATAAGAGAATGTCATTTGTGATGGTTTGTTCATGTCATGCATAGGCCTACAAATATGCTGGTGCATATGTGTGAAACTATAGTGAGTGAAAAAGTTAAAAGTGAACGGGGTAAACCTAAAATCACTTGAAAAAAGTTATCTCGGAAGATCTACAAATTCTTGGAATCAATACAAACTTAGCTAAAGATATGATACAATGAAAGAAATAGATCCATGTACATGATATCTACAAGTTGTAATAAGGTTTAGTCTTGTTAGATATATATATATATATATATATATATATATATATATATATATATATATATATATATATATATATTTGATATGAGTTGACTTAAATAAGAAGTGAGAATTTATATAGCCGACCTACCTTGTTTGGGACAGAGGCGTACTAGTAGTTGTTGATTTTGTTTTTGTCTAGTAAAATATACATGTGTTAATCCTAAAATAAATAAATGTTACCGATCTATAGAAAATCGTAAAGCAAAATATGATTATTATAACCCGTTCGGTCATTTTGTGTATTTGAGATTTGTTTCCCTCTTTTAATTTTTTCCGTGCATGTAATTGTGGCTATGTGACTTTCGGGGATTGTTGGTTTGGTTTCGGGGAGGTTTTGGAATACTTGGTTCTTAGTTTGGAAGCTTAAGTTGAAAGACCGAAGTTTGACTTTTGTGAAAATAATCCTGGAACGGTATTTTGATGGTTCCAACAGATTTGCATGTTAATTTTGGACTTAAAAATATGCCCGAAATGGATTCAGAGGTTCCTAAGTTGATTTGGATCTTTTTGCCAAAATTAGCAATTTGAAGGTTTGGAAAATTTCTTCAGTTTGACCATGATTTGACTTTATGACTATCGAGTTTGGATTTTAATTTTGGGACTTGAAATAGGTCCATTTTTTCATTTGAAATTTGGTATCATTTCGAGTTGGTTTGGTAGGAATTAGACACGTGGTTGTGATTTTAGCGATTCTTGAGTTTCATTGTAATTCCATGTGTTTTGGTGTTCAATTCATAAATTCGGATGTTATTTTGATGTTTTGAGCATGCAAGCGAGTTTTTATGATATTTTTAGACTTGTGTGGATGTTTAGTGTGCATCCTCGGGGGCTCGGGTGGGTTTCATGTGCAGTTCAGATTGGTTTGGACTTGATTTTGGTGTGTTGGTGCTGCAGTTATGGCAAATGCGAGCACCAGTTCGAATTTGCGAGTACAACATTTGCGAAGGGGGCTAGGAAAGTTAGGCATCACATTTGCAAATCAAGCATCGCAAATGCAAAAAGGGATTGGGGCTGGGTAGGTCGCATTTGCGATCAATTGGCCGCTTTTGCGAAGGGGAATGACTGCGCAAATGCAATGTCAGTGTCACTTTTGCGATATCCCCTGGATTCAACAAGCATCACATTTGTGATGTGATTGTTGCATTTGCGGGGTTCACATTTGTGAATCACAGGTCGCATTTGCGACATCCTCAATTGAATAAAAGATTGGGATTTCAGGACTTAATGTCATTTTATCACATTTTGGATCCCTAGACTCGGTAGGAGGAGACTTTCATACAATGCTATTGGGAAAGTAATTTTGTCTCAATTTTTATTATATAACATTATTGTTTATAAGTTTTAACATCTAAATTATGAGATTTGAAGAGAAATTTTGGAAATTTTTTACTATGTTTTGAAAAATAATAATTTAAGATTTGAGAGTCGAATTGGATTCAAATTCAAAAAATAAACACATATATGGACTCGTGGGGTTATGGATAGTCGATATCTACCCTTCAACTCGAGTTTTGACTCAGCGGGCCGTAGTTAACTTTTGTTGACTTTTTAAGAAAAGTGTAAAGATATTAACTTTATTACTTATAATTGAAATCTCTTGCAGTGTTTGACGTTGTTAGGTCGGCTTTGGCTAGATTTGGGCCGAACAGAGGTGGATTTTTGTCACTACCCAAAATCCACCTAGTCGATATGACACCTAACCCAATCCACTAGGTAAGTCATTAACAATCAACACAATCTAGATGAGAACAATAAAAATCAATAATTGAAATAACTAATTTTCTTTACAATAACCCAAGGATTTGTAGTACAAGTCATGAGCCACTAAGACTTAGATTTACAAGCTGGTATGAAAAATACAACATCTGTTTGAAATATACATAAACAGAGTTCAATTCTAAAACTACCAAGGACAAGTGTTAGTTATGTCAGGGCAACAGGTACATCTCCAATGTCAGCTCCCACCATACACAACAACATCAGCTCCAAGATCTGAACACATGGTGCAGAGGTGTAGTATGAGTACAACCGACCCCATGTACTCAACAAGTATCATAACTAAACTCAACGAGGTAATAAAAGCAAGAATTATAAATGATACTCGCTAATCACATATTCAATTTATAAATTCTAACAAGTACAAAACAATAATATGATCAAATCCTGAAATTACAAATAAAACCACCTTGGCGCACACGATTCTTAACGTACTCAGCCCAATCAACAATCCAGCAAATAAGGAAGATATGCAAATAAATCAAGTAGACATCCAAGGAAATTGTAAATAAAGATGAAATGTAATAACCAAATATTAGTCCATTGCGGCACGCAACCCGATCCAAATAGAAACTTCAACATAGCTCCAAGTCTCACATCAGAATCTCAATAACCGAACCAAACAACTGATCAACCTTCCCAAGGCCCACATCAACTAGAAATCATTGGTTTCTCAATATTTGTGCGTGCACCATCAAGAAGACACATGAGAGGGTGACCCTAGAGGGATGGATCCATATCCACGCGCTGTATATCGTAGTCACATGCAATTTGCTCAATATCATAATCCTCGCTGCATGGTCACATGCTCAATATAACGTATCTAACTGACATAGTCACATATTCAATATCATAATCCGCCCGGTGTAGGCACGTGGACAATATCACAATCCACCCGGCGTGGTCACAAGCTCAATATCACAATCCACCAGGTGTGGTCACATGTTCAATATCATGATCTATCGTGCTTGGTCATAGGCTCAATATCATAATCCATCCAGCGTGGTCACATGATCAATATCAAAATCCACCTGACGTTGTCATACGCTACCAGTCCAATCCACATCACACAGAAAGAAGATATACAAGAATACATGTACATGGTCAAATAACATCAATCTCATACTTGTGGATTGGTATAAGTGACATGCTAAGGTGTATGCATGTGCAAAGTGTGGTATCATAACTCAAATTAGGTAAATATACCACAAAAGTAACAATTATCAGGTTTAGGAGATTAACCTCTATGTAACTTTAAACACAACTCAAATAGCTCAAAACAGAACAAATATAAGAATCATCACAACATGAAGCTTAGCAATCAATCCAAGGCATATCATAGCTAAAATACTACCTCAAGCATGAAAAATACCCCGGTGCATGCACATGGGCTCAAGTCCACATATATGCACCACCCATAATACGTAGCTATCACAAATAACTTAAGAAACTAATGCCTCGACCAAGTTTAGATAAGATAATTACCTCAAGCAAGCCAAAACAAAACTCTAAAAGCGCCATTTCGCACGAATCGACCTCCGAACGGATTGAACTAGACAAAAGCAACTCAAAACATCAAATAATACCTGGGAATACCCAAATGTTAAAGGTAGAATATTCAATCAAATACTAAAAGTCAACCAAGTCTCGCACCTCGAAATCCGACGAAAACTCACAAATTCTAACAACTCATTTGAATATGAGTCCAACCATACTAATTCCACTCAAATTTGACTCTGGATCAATGTTCAAAACCTAAATATTCACTTTAGAAAAGTGTAAACAAAACCCCCTAATTTCTCTTTTATATTCACCAATTAAATGCCAAAATCAAAGATGGAATTAGGTAAAATAATCAAATCCAAGTAAAACATACTTACCCCAATCCCAATCGTGGAAATCTCCTCCAAGATCGCCCAAATCCAAGCTCTATAACTCAAAATTTGATAACATAACCAAAATCTTCGAAATAGAGTACCTTATACACTGCTCAGGGGCAGACATCATGATAGCGGGAAGAGCATCGCGATTGCGTAAGCAAAAAAGTCACAGCTCAAAAATTACTCTCTACGTTCGCATCATATACCTCGCGAACACGATGCACAGATCAGCCAACACTGTGCGAACACATCATAGATCCTCGCAAACACGAAGACATCACCACCAGCTCCCAGCTCTTTATCGCGAACACGTCTATGTTGTCGCGAATGCATTGCCCAAGCCCCATAAAACTACGCGAATAAGACCCTCCAGTCATAAATGTGAAAATGAGAAACACCCAGCTCATCATACACTACCAATCACGATCTGTTCCTCACGACCGCAAAGAAGAGAAAAACCCAACTCATCATATACTGCCAATCGCGATCTATCCTTCGCGATCGCAAAGTACATCAGCAACAACAGAAAACCAGCAACCCAATAAAACAGAAAATGGTCAGAAACTACCTTGAAGCTCACTCGAGTCCATCAGGATCCCTTTTTAATATACCAACAAATCCCAAAACATAACACAGACCTACTCGAGGCCTTAAATCATACATAATAACTTAGAAACCATGAATCGTCGATCTAGACCAATCTATTAAGTTCATAAACCATGATAGCCAATCCAGAATGAACCCAAAATCTGCACACAAGTTCCAAATAACACAAAGAACCTATTCCAGTTCTCGAAATGACAATTCGGACTTGATAACACCGAAGTCAACTCTCAGTCAAATCTATAAGCTTTCTAAACCTTCAAATTGCCAATTTTCACCAATTAGCGTCAAACAAAACTCACAAAATTTGACAACCCATTCAATTACACATCAACCATACTAGTTCACTCAAATTCGACTCTAAATCGATGTGCAAAACTCAAAACCTCACTCTATGAAACTTTAGACAAAAAAACCTGATTTCTCTTTTGAATTCATCCACCAAATTCCAAAAAAAAAGAGAGAATAGATTCATGAAATATAATCAAAATCGAGTTAAGAATGCTTACCCCAATTTTTGTGGTTAAATTCCTCTCCAAATTCATCCAAAATTGAGCTCCAAGTCTAAAAAATGTGAATAAAACAACTAAACCGAAATTATAGCTTATGCCCAACACTGTTTGCATCTGTGATCGAATGAGCCGCTTCTGCGACGTCGCTTTTGTGACCAAAATTTTGCTTATGCCGAGAAGAATTGGAAACTCGCCCATTGCACCTGTGGATGTGCAACCGCAGGTGCGAAACAAAAGCACACTTCTACGCCCACAGGCACCGCATCTGCGACTTCGCATATGCGAAGAAAACTCTGCATTTGTGGACTCCTGCCCCAGCACACTCTCCGCTTTTGCAATGCCACTTATGCTTTTACGGTGCTGCATGTGCACCCAAGGATCTATAGGTGCGATTACACTAAGATCCTTCCAAACCAGCATAGCCAAAAATGATCCAAGCGATCTGTCTCTTATCTGAAACTCCTCCGAACCACTCGGGTTGCCGTCCGAATATACCAACAAGTCCTATAATGTAACATGGACATAATGGAGGCCTCAAATCACAAATAAAAACATATAAATAACGAATCGTGCCTCAAATCAATCTTAATGAACTTTGAATCTTTTAACTTCCAGAACTTGTGCCGAACATATTAAATCAACCCGGAATGAGCTCAAATTTTGCACACAAGTCTCAAATGACATAACAGAGCTATTCAAATTTTTGGAACCAAAATACGAATCCAATATCATTAAATTCAACTCCCGATCAAACTTATAAACTTTCCAAACCTTAAAATTTCCAACTTTTGCCAATTAGCGCCGAAACCTTCTAGAAATAACTAAATGCAAATCTGGGCATATGTCTGAGTCTAAAATCACCATTCGGATCTAACAGAACCATCAAAACTCCAATCCGAGGTCAAATACTAAAAAGTGAAGCTTGTTAAACTCTTATAACTTTAAGACTTCAATCATGAAATTCATTCTTCCAAATGAATTTTGAATAACCTAAAAACCAAAATCGATAATTTACACAAGTTATAATACATATTACGATGCTACTCAAAACTTCAAGTAGCTGAACGGAATGCAATTGCTCAAAACGATCGGTCGGTCATTATACTTTGTTAGTTTAATAAATCAATTAAAGTTTAGTTGGATTAATTAGTTAATGGATAGATAAAATAGATAACTAGGGTAATTTTATAATTTAGATTCAAATTAAGATAATTGATCAAGTGGCCATTTGTGCAAAACAAGAGAGGAAAACAAAAAGGGGTTGTTTAATTCACCTTTCGAATTTGGCCAGCCAAACTGGACGGAAGTTTCCTCAAATTCGCATCAACCCACTCCCACACCTGACTCCAGCTTCATTAATATCCAAACGATGTGGTTTCGATGTAGTTTGATCCCCACCCTTCTTACTCTTAATCCAACCACAAACTCGCCACTCAATCCCTTTAAAGTGTCCTAACTAGACCCTACCCCACCCAAAGACCCCTCACTCCAACTCTCTCTACTCGTTTCTCTCACTCTCCATCATCTTTCACTGTTGACCACCGGTCGGTCAGAAATCATTTCCGCTGGCCGGAGTCAACCAAACCGCCTCACACCGGAGCCATTCAACTCCCCTTTTCCTCCTTTATTCCATCCCAATAAGATCGAGCTTCGATTCCTACCCTAACATCACCGAATCAAACCCCCAAAATGCCAATTCCATTTTTTAATTCCTCCTCGACCTAAATTGGTCCGGCGTTGAGACTTACACCACTGGATAGCTCTTCTCAAGATCTATCAAGTGGTATTGGTTTCGAGTTTCCCAACTGACCGGTGGTGGTCAATCCATCATTGACAACCGAATTTTCACCAAATTTATATCTACTTTCCCAAGTCGACTTGTAATGATCATTGCTACATGTAGCACTGGCTCGCATGAAATAGGCCAGACAGTGCTCATGTGCCAATCCCCTTTTCTCGCTGAAGATAATTTTGTCGTCCCGTTTGGCTCCAGAAGGCATATTTATATGCTTCTTTTGTTTACAACTTTGTTTCTTCGATTATCATAAGTTTGTTGTCCCATGCTATGATTCTGCCAATTCCGATGACTTTAGTTTCCATTAATCATCAATTAATCAGATTTACATGTCCTCTTTAAGTGTTAATTATTGTTTCTTATTGGTAATCATGAAATTACAATTTCATTTAAGGTGAATTGCTATTTTACTTTGTTTTGTCAGGTTTTAGTCAATTTAGGCTAGTTTAATTAGGTCACTGGAAGAGTTAATATAATGGGTTCTGGGCAGTGTACCTGAACTTGTTCGATCCAGGCCCATATCATAAGTTTTGATAGATAAATTAGGAAGAGGTAAAAGAAGAAATTAAAAGAAAAGAAAAGAGTAATTATAGGAGTATAAGGGGTGGTAAGGGAAATAAAAGTTGACAGAATCTATGTGATAACTAACTGAAAGGTTCTAGAAAGGGGGAACGAGACTAATCAGCAATAAAGAGAGGGAGCAGGTCGGGTATATGAGTGTCTGAGTGGGTAAAAATAGAAATTAAAAAGGAGTAAAATAGAAATAAAAAAATTAAGGGCATTCCTTGAAAATCAATTATAAAAGGACACTCCCTCACACTCTTTTCATTCAATCACACTCACTCTCCCTCACGAAAAAGAGCTGAAAATTCACAGTAGCAAAAATACAAAATTATGAAATTCAAATTTGAATCTCAGATTTAAAAATAAAAATAATAACTCTTAGGCGACTGGTTAAGCTACAGCTTGTTTGCTTTCATTTTCTAGCTTTTAAGCATTATTGTTGATGAGAAATTTTGTTGTTTTGCTACTGAATCAGTTGGATTTATGCTTTGCTGAGCTCTATCCCTTTCTTCCTTACCTTTATTTTTTCTACTATTCTTTTGTTTTCTCCATCATTTGAGGTACACGCAAAGACCTTTGTAATTTCACTGATCTATAGAGTTGATTTGTTGATTTATGTCTGGATCGATCATGAGGGGGGTTTCCACTTTATTACTCGGGTAGAGTGAAATGGCTAGGCTCCCCTATCACCTTTCCTTTCGGTGATATATTTTGCCTTAGCACTTACGAAGTAGACGTCATTTATTGAGTTGAAGTGAAGTCTTTCCGTTCCCGATTCAATTACAGCTGTTCTCGCTAAAGCCCGATCTGATCCCGCTTGAGCGGCAGGGAGAAATCCTGATCTTCCAATTGCGTCAATACAATAAGATAGATNCTTAGCACTTACGAAGTAGACGTCATTTATTGAGTTGAAGTGAAGTCTTTCCGTTCCCGATTCAATTACAGCTGTTGTGTTGAATGGATTTTATTGAACTTGAAAGTTTTATGTTCTTATGTATCTAAAAATTGTTTTCCTAGTCTCGATTTGTGTAATTATAGATGGATTGAACACCCTTTCAGTATGGATTGCTTGCCGAATTGTTTATGTTGGGAATAAATCCCCACAGTAATAATATTCAGGATAATAAAAGCAGAACAATAATATAACAGTGAGATATAGTAATCAACAAGAATAAAAGAGTGACAATGACACCAAGATTTTTACGTGGAAAATTCTTCTGAATAAGGGAAAAAATCACGACCCCCAGAGGAGCAACTGATATCACTATAGTAAGGAATTTTATACTTTGTAGGCCCGAGTAAAATACTACAAAGACCACTACAACACTCAAAAGAAATAATCCTCTTTTGATATTCCACCTCACTACAATATCGCTCACACTCTCTATTTTTCTCACAGTCTATTTTCTTATACCCTGTCTGTGATGCCTCACTCTTTATTTCTCTCTTTGTTGGTGTATCTAAAAGAATTGAAAGAGCTCTCCTTTTATAGGAGAAAATACGTAGCCTCCAAGAATGCTACAAGAGGAGAATCAATTCTCCTCCATTTATTTCCAAACTTTAGGCCAAAGTAATCATAGGCACATGCCTATTACGAAATGGGATGGACCCTACAATCTCCCCCACCAGTCCCATTCACCTAAAGGAGGTAACACTTGTGACAACCCGGCCAGTCGTCTCATGAGTTACCATTCTATTTCAGCCATTTCTACTTCTTTATGCTTTGCTATCCGTGTTTTGTGGTATCGGGTTGGTCGGATCGAGTCCGGAATGATTTTGATAAGGTTTGAGAGACTTAGTCTCTTTTAAGAAGGCTTAAGTTGGAAAAGTCAACCAGATATTGACTTATATGTTATAGGGCTTAGATGTGAGTTCCGATGGTCCAGTTAGCTTTGGGAGGTGATTTGCGACTTAGGAGTGTGATCAGAATAGGTTTTGGAGGTCCGGAGTAGAATTAGGCTTGAATTGGCAAAGTTGATATTTTGGCGATTTCCAATTGGTAGTGAGATTTTGATCCGAGGCTCGGAATGGAATTCTGAGAGTTGCAGTAGCTTCGTTCTATCATTTGGGATGTTTGTGAAAAATTTTAGGTTATTCGGGCGTGCTTTGGTTGGGTTTTTTATCGAAAGCGTATTTCGGAAGGTTTTTAGAAACTTAGGCTTGAATCCGTTGTGTTTTGGGTAATTTGATGTTGTTTGAGGTGTTTTGGTGATTGGAGCAAGTTTGAATAAGGTTTTAGGATGTGTTGGTACTTTTGGTTGATGTCCCGGGGGCCTCGGGCGAGTTTTGGGTGGTCAATCGGACCATTTTGGAGTTGGAGAAATTGCAGAAAAATCTGCTAAGCTGTTGTGGGGATTTATCCCTTCGCGTTCGCGAGTGGAGACTCGCGTTCATGTAGAAGGATCTGAGGAAGGACAGAATTAAGCCTTCGCATTCACGAGAGGGGATTCACGTTCGCGGAGGGACTGGAAACTTGGTCATCGCATTTGCGAGATGGGCCTCGCGATCGCGTAGAGTAATTTGGGTCTGAGGGGTTCGAGGCCTTTTGTTCATCGTGTTCACGTATGGGTTATCATGTTCGAGAAGGTTTAGGAGGAAGAAGCATCACGTTCGTGATGGGAGTGTCTCGTTCGCGAAGAGTAAAAGTTGGTCAACGCGAATTTGTTATTTGCGAATGCGAGAAGTTGACCACGTTCGCGAAGAAGGGGGAGTCAGACCTGAGCAGAATGTTTTAGTTCATTTCATTCGCGATTTTGGGGCTCATTTACTACATAGGTGTCCTTTTTGAGAGCTTTTTGAAGGAGATTGAAGATGGATTCAAGGAGAAACATTTGGAGGTAAGAATTTCAGACCTAAAACTCGAATCTATTGTGAAATACACCTAGAAAATCATGGAACTTAAGCTAAAAATAGAAGAACTTGGGCTTGAAATTTGGACTTTTGATTTGGGGATTTAGGGGGCCAATTAGGGTCGGATTTGAGAACCTTTGGTATGTATGAACTCGCGGGGAGATAAGAAACCCGTTGATGTAAAAAATTTTGAGTTTCGAGAAGTTAGCTCGGGGCTCGGGTTTTGCTAATTTCGAGATTTTTGATTTTTTTTGATTGTTTTCGCTTGGGCTTTGTTCCCTTAGCATATTGTGACGTATTCGTTCTAATTTTGGATAGATTCGACGCGCGTGGATGCTGATTTGAGGGGAAAAGGCATCGCGAGCTAGAGATTTATCCGGTTCGAGGTGAGTAATAATTTTAAATGATGCTCTGAGGGTTTGAAACCCCGGATTTGCACATCATAGTGCTATATTGTGGTGAGACACATGCTCGATGACGAGCGTGGGATCGTGCACTATTGGGGATTGTCACTTGGTCCATCCCAATTGATATTTTACCGCGTATTTGACTGAAATTTATTTGTTATCAGTATGATTTGGGCTGATTGCCATATTTGGGCTTTGTGCCAACTATTTGAACCCTTCGGGGATTTGTATCACTATTTCCTCGCGGTTTTGGACTTATTACTTGAACTCAGTCATGTTATTTTTCATTGTTTTACTATTCAGCCATTTTTTACTCAGTCTTTGAGACTTAAATGATATTTTAAATGATGTTTTGGGCTGAGAAATATAGTTTTACTAACACCCGAGGGGATTGTGATGATTTTCGGACTGAGTAAGGCCGAGGGCCTAGTTGTGACGATACACTGATACTAATATGAGGCCGAGGGCCTGAGATACATATATATATATATATGCCATGAGGTGGCTTGTGATTTGCGCTTGGGCAGTAAGGAGCCCCTCCCGGAGTCTGTACACCCCTAGTGAGTGTGGGTACCCATTGTGATGTGAGATTGAGCCTGGGGGCTGGTAGTGATTTGAGATTGAGACCGAAGGGCTGGTACTATTCTGAGATATTGCCCGAGGGGTGGATTTGTGGATACTGAGCTCGAGGGGCGAGCTTCTATTTGTTTACTTTACATTATTTACCTATTTTACCTATTGAAAGCAGATCTTACTTGATTTTTCACTGATTTACTATTTTCAAATGATGTTTTACCGCTTCATTATAGAATGCCTTGTACTTTATGTGATTTCTTACCTTCAGTCATTATTTATATTTGTTACTCACTGGGTCGGAGTACTCACATTACTCTCTGCACCATGTGTGCAGATTTAGGAGTCGTAGGTTCCGCTCCTGAGTGTTGATTCCTCTAGTTCCAGGCGGTATTCGGAGACTACGAGGTAACTATTGGCGTCCGCAGCCCCTTGTCTCTATTATATTTTCATTTCTATATCCTACAAACATTTGTACTAGATATTGGATTTAGCATACTTGTATCCTGGTCTATAAATGCCCGTGACTTGTGACACTCCGATTAGGATTGTGTCAGATTGGATTTCCGCATTTGTTATCTGTATTTTTGCTATTCCATATTATTAAACCATGCTCAGACTATTTTATGCTATTTAACTATTTAAAAATGAGAATGGGTTCAATTGGCTGGCCTTGTCTTCACGAGAGGCGCCATCATAACCGTGTTCGAGGTTAGGGTCATGAAAAGTTGGTATTAGAGCCTAGGTTACATAGGTCTCACAAGTCATGAGCAGGTTTAGTAGAGTCTCGCGGATCGGTATGGAGACATCTGTATTTATCCTCAAGAGGCTGCAGAACCTTTAGGAAAAAATTTATATTCTTGAAATTCTTGTCGTGCGAACTTGTTGGTCCGAGTACTAAACTTATATTATTCTATTCTCTCACATATGGTAAGAACACGAGATATCGGATGGGGTGGATGACCACCAGCACCACTAGCTGAGGCCACCAGAAGCCGATGATGCTGTCGTGGTCGTGGTAGAGGCAGAGCAGCGAGGGCAACATCTGTTGATCCACCAGCTGTCCCAGATTATGATCAGGCTCCAACTATGGGTGCTCCAACAACACCAGTCCACGCATCAGCTATGCCTATTATGATTCCAGGCCTTCAGGAGGCTTTAGCTCAGATCCTATCAGTGTGTACCGGTTTGGCTCAGGTGGTTTCAACTACTACGGCCGCAACTACTTCACAGACCAAGGGAGAGATTTAGACCCCCATTGCTCGCACACCTGATCAGGTTGTAAAGGGACTTCAGATGCCGGGAATACCTCCAGCCCAGCCGGTTGCACCAGTCCAGGAGTTTGTAGTACCAGTTATGCCGGATGATGAGCAGTGTCGACTTGAGAGGTTTGGTAGACTCCATCCTCCGACATTCAGCGGTGCAGAGGTTGAGGATGCCTAGAGTTTCTTGGATAAGTGCCAGTGGATGCTTCGTACCGTAGGGATTCTTGAGACTAGTGGTGTGGCATTTAACACCTTTCAGTTTTCTAGGGCTGCCTTCACTTGGTGGGAGGCGTATAAGAGGTGTAGGCATGTTTGTGCAGCGCCCCTTACTTGGCAGCAATTCTCTGTTCTCTTCCCGGAGAAGTATGTGTCGGAGTCCCACAGAGAGGAGTTGTATAGACAGTTTGAGTGGTTGAAACAGGGGGAGATGAAGGTGTCACAGTATGAGTCAAGGTTTTCTGAGTTGGCTCGTCATGCCATCTGGTTGGTTCCGACAGATCGAGAGAGGATCAGGAGATTTATTGATGGTCTTACTTATCAGCTTTGTATTCTTATAACCTGAGAGAGGGTATCTGGTGCTAAGTTCGAGGAGGTAGTTTATATTGCCTGTGAGATTGAGTCGGTTCGCCGTCAGGAGCAACAGGAGAGGGAGGCCTCAAGGATCGAGCAGTTATAGTGGTGCTCCTTCGAGGGGCCAGTTTTAGCATAGTAGATGTCGTTCATTGAAGACTGCTCAGTCAGCTCGCCCAGGTTATCATGGGGAATCTTCGGGACATGGTTATCAGGGATCTCAGCAGGCCCAATCATCACTCAGTGCCCTTCCAGCTCAGAGTTCATCCCGTGCTTCATCAGCTCAGGCCTCTTCTATGCCGGGTGTATCTGCTAGTCACTCTGGTGCGAGGGGTTCCCTTCAGTCCCCTTCTCCAGCACCTGGAGTTGTTATGTGTGTGGCGAGATGGGCCAAATGTGGAAGCAGTGTCCTCATAGTTCTTCTACTTCATGCCAGCAGAGGGGTCAGTCTTCAGCTTCAGCGCCAGTTGCTTCGCCACCACCCGCTCATCCAGCTAGGGGTGGAGGTCATTCAGCTAGGGGTTGCCCCAAAGGGGGAGGTCGATCGGGGGGTGGTCGTGCCCGTTTCTATGCTATTCTAGGAAGATCCGATGCTACTGCTTCCGATGCTGTTATTACAGGTATTGTTTCAGTCTGCCACAGAGATGCCTCTGTATTATTTGATCCCAGATCCACCTTTTCTTATGTTTCATCATACTTTCCTCATTATTTAGGTATGCCCCGTGAGTTTCATACTTTACCTGTTCATGTATTTGCCCCGATGGGTGATACTGTTGTTGTAGATCATGTGTACCGGTCATATGTGGTGACTATTAGGGGTCTGGAGACCCGAGTTGATCTTTTATTACTGAGTATGGTAGATTTTGACGTCATTTTGGGCATGGACTGGTTATCTCCATATTGTGCTATTCTAGATTGTCATGCTAAGACAGTCACTTTAGTTATGCCGAGTGTGCCACGGATCGAGTGGTGTGGCGTGACGGATTATGTTCCTAGTAGAGTGATCTCTTTCTTGAAGGCCCAACGTATGGTTGTGAAGGGTTGTCTCTCATATCTTGCCTTTGTGAGGGATGTCGGAGCTGAGGCTCCCAGTATTGATTCTGTTCCAGTTGTGAGGGACTTTCTTAATATATTTCCAGCAGACATGGCAGGCATGCCACCGGATAGGGATATTGATTTTTGTATTGACCTGGTGCCGGGAACTTAGCCCATTTCTATTCCACCGTATCGTATGGCACCAACGGAGTTGAAGGAGTTAAAGGAGCAGCTTCATGAACTCCTAGATAAGGGGTTCATCCAATCTAGTGTGTCACTTTGGGGTGCGCCAGTTCTGTTTGTGAAGAAGAAGGATGGCACAATGAGAATGTGCATTGATTATAGGCAATTGAACAAGGTAACAATTAACAACAAGTATCCTTTGCCTCGCATTGATAATTTATTCGACCAGCTTCAAGGAGCGAGGGTGTTTTTCAAGATTGATCTCCATTCGGGTTATTAGCAGTTGAAAATCAGGGATTCAGATATTCTCAAGACAGCCTTCCGGACCAGATATGGTCATTATGAGTTCCTAGTTATGTGTTTTGGGTTGACCAATGCCCCAAAAACGTTCATGCATTTGATAAACAACGTGTTCTGGCCTTATCTTGACTCGTTTGTCATAGTCTTCATTGATGGTATTCTGCTGTATTCGCGTAGTTAGGAGGAGCATGCGGAGCATTTGAGAGTTGTATTGTAGAGATTGAGGGAGGAGAAGCTTTATGCGAAGTTCTCCAAGTGTGAGTTTTGGCTCAGTTCAGTGGCATTCTTGGGACACGTGGTATCCAGTGAGGGTATTCAGGTTGATCCAAAGAAGATAGAGATAGTAAAGAGTTGGCCCAGACCGTCCTCAGCTGCTGAGATTTATAGTTTTCTTGGTTTGGCAGGCTATTATAGCAGGTTTGTTTAGGGATTCTCATCTATCGCATCGCCCTTGACCAAGTTGACCTAGAAGGGTTCTTCATTTGTATGGTCAGACGAGTGTGAGGAGAGCTTTCAGAAGCTCAAGACATCTTTGACCACAACTCCAGTGTTGGTTTTGCCATTAGCTTCAGGTTCATATACCGTGTATTGTAATGCTTCAAGAGTAGGGATTGGTTAGGTGTTGATGCAGGAGGGCAGAGTTATTGCATATCCTTCTCGTCAGTTGAATCCCCATGAGAAGAACTACCCCATTCATGATTTGGAGTTGGCTGCCATAGTTCATGCATTGAAGATTTGGAGGCATTACTTGTATGGCGTGTCTTGTGAGGTATTCACTGATCATTGCAGTCTTCAGCATTTATTCAAGCAGAAGGATCTTAATTTGAGACAGCGGAGATGGTTGGAGTTGCTTAAGGATTATGATATCACTATATTGTACCATCTGGTAAAGGCCAATGTGGTGGCCGATGCTTTGAGCCGAAAGGCAGTGAGCATGGAGAGTTTGGCATATATTCCAGTTGGGGAGAGATCTCTAGTAGTTGATGTTCAGGCTTTGGCCAATCGGTTCGTGAGGTTGGATATTTCTAAGCCCAGTCAGTTATTAGCTTGTGTGGTATCTCGGTCTTCCTTATATGATCACATCAGAGAGTTCTAGTATGATGATCCGTACTTGCTTGCCCTTAGGGACAGAGTTCAGCATGATGATGCTAGAGATGTGACCATTAGTGATGATAGAGTGCTGAGGATGCAGGGCCAAATTTGTATGCCCAATGTGGATGGGCTTCGAGAGTTGACTCTGGAGGAGGCCCATAGCTCGCGGTATTCCATTCATCCGGGTGCCGCGAAGACGTACCAGAATTTGAGGCAGCACTATTGGTGGATAAGAATGAAGAAAGACATTGTGGGGTTTGTAGCCCGGTGACTCAATTGTCAGCAGGTGAAATATGAGCATCAGAGACTGGGTGGCTTGCTTCAACAGATGGTTATTCCTGAGCGGAAGTGGGAGAGGATCGTTATGGATTTTGTTGTTGGATTTCCTCGAACTTTGAAGAAGTTTGATGCTATTTGGGTGATTATGGATAGGCTGACCAAGTCCGCGCACTTCATTCCTACTTGTACTACTTATTCTTTAGAGCGGTTGGTAGAGATCTATATCCGAGAGATTGTTCGATTACATGGTGTCCCCGTTTCCACAATTTCAGATAGGGGCACTCAGTTTACTTTCTAGTTTTGGAAGTCTATCCAGTGAGAGTTGGGTACTCAGGTGCAGTTGAGCACAACTTTTCATCCTCAGACGGACGGGTAGTCCGAGCGTACTACTCAGATATTAGAGGACATGTTGTGTGCTTGTGTTATTGACTTCGGAGGGTCATGGGATCAGTTTCTATCGCTTGCAGAGTTTGCTTATAACAATAGCTACCAGTCGAGTATTCAGATGGCTCCATATGAGGCTTTGTATGGGAGACAGTGTAGATCTCCGGTTGGTTGGTTCGAGCCCAGTGAGGCTAGGCTATTGGGGACTGATTTGATATAGGATGCTCTAGAGAAGGTGAAGGTGATTCAGGAGAGGCTTCGTACGACGCAGTCGAGGCAAAAGAGTTATGCTGATAGGAAGGTTCGAGATGTGTCCTACATGGTTGGTGAGAAGGTTCTATTGAAGGTTTCACCTGTGAAGGGTGTTATGAGATTTGGAAAGAAAGGGAAGATGCGGTTCATCAGACCATTTAAGGTACTTAGGAGGATTGGGGAGGTGGCTTATGAGCTTACCTTGCCACCAAGCTTGTCGAGTGTGCATCCGATATTTTATGTTTCTATGCTCCAGAAGTATATTGGGGATCCGTCTCATGTTCTGGATTTCAACACGGTTCAGTTGAGGGTGATTTGACTTATGGTGTGAAGCCAGTAGCTATTTTGGGTAGTCGGGTTCAAAAACTAAGGTCAAAGGATATAGCTTCAGTGAAGGTGCAGTGGAGAGCTCGGCCCGTGGAGGAGGCTACCTGGGAGACCAAGCAAGATATGCGGAGTAGATATCCTTACCTGTTTGAGGCTTCAGGTATGTTTCTTGACTTGTTTGAGGACGAACGTTTGTTTAAGTTGGGGAGGATGTGACGACCCGGCCAGTCGTCTCATGAGTTACCGCTCCGTTTCCCCCATTTCTTCTTCTTTATGCTTCGTTATCCGTGTTTTGTGGTATCGGGTTGGTCGGATCGAGTCTGGAATGATTTTGATAAGGTTTGAGACACTTAATCTCTTTAAAGAAGGCTTAAGTTGGAAAAGTCAACCGAATGTTGACTTATGTGTCAGAAGGCTCAGATGTGAGTTCCAATGGTTTGGTTAGTTTCGGGAGGTGATTTGCGACTTAGGAGTATGATCGGAATGGGTTTTGGAGGTTTGTAGTAGAATTAGGCTTGAATTGGCGAAATTGATATTTTGGCGATTTCTGGTTGGTAGGTGAGATTTTGATCCGAGGGTCGAAATGGAATTTCGAGAGTTGCAGTAGCTTTTTTGTGTCATTTGGGATGTGTGTGCAAAATTTTAGGTCATTCGGATGTGGTTTGGTTGGGTTTTTTATCGAAAGCGTATTTCGAAAGGTTTTTAGAAACTTAGGCTTGAATCCGATGTGTTTTGGGTAATTTGATGTTGTTTGAGGTGTTTTGATGATTGGAGCAAGTTTGAATAAGATTTTAGGATGTGTTGGTGCTTTTGGTTGAGGTCCCGGGGGCCTCGGGTGAGTTTCGGGTGGTCAATCTGACCATTTTGGAGTTGGAGAAATTGCAGAAAAATCTACTCAGCTGTTGCAATGATTTATCCCTTTGCGTTCGCGAGTGGAGACTCGCTTTGGCGTAGAAGGATCTGAGGAAGGCTAGAATTAAGACTTCGCGTTCGTGATAGGGGATTCGCTTTATCGGAGGCATTGGAAACTTGGTCATCGCGTTTGAGAGATGGGCCTCGTGATCGCATAAAGTAATTTGGGTCTGAGGGGTTCGAGGCCTTTTTTCATCGCGTTCGCGTATGGGTTATCGCATTCGTGAAGGTGTAGGAGGAAGAAGCGTCGCATTCGCGATGGGAGTGTCGAGTTCGCGAAAAGGAAAAGTTGGTCAACCCGAATTTGTTATTCGCGAATGCGAGAAGTTGACCGCGTTCGCGAAGAAGGGGGAGTCAAACCTGGGCAGAATGTTTTAATTCATTTCATCCGCGATTTTGGGGCTCATTTACTCCATAGTTGGCCTTTTTGAGAGATTTTTGAAGGAGATTGAAGAGGGATTCAAGAAGAAACGTTTGGAGGTAAGAATTCCGGACCTAAAACTCGAATCTATTGTGAAATCCATCTAGAAAATCATGGAACTTAAGCTAAAAATGGAAGAACTAGGGCTTGAAATTTGGACTTTTGATTTGGGGATTTAGGGGGCCAATTAGGGTCGGATTTGAGAACCTTTGGTATGTATGAACTCGCGGGGAGATAAGAAACCCGTTGATGTAAAAATTTCTGAGTTTCGAGAAGTTAGCTCGGGGCTCGGGTTTTGCTAATTTCGAGATTTTTGATTTTTTTTAATTGTTTTCGCTTGGGCTTTGTTCCCTTAGCATATTGTGACGTATTCGTTCTGATTTTGGATAGATTCGACCCGTGTAGAGGCCGATTCGAGGGGCAAAGGCGTCGCGAGCTAGAGATTTATCTGGTTCGAGGTGAGTAATGATTGTAAATGATGCTCTAAGGGTTTGAAACCCCGGATTTGCACATCATAGTGCTATATTGAGGTGAGACACATGCTCGATGACGAGCGTGGGGTCGTGCACTATTGGAGATTGTGACTTGGTCCGTCCCGATTGATGATTTTACCGCGTATTTAACTGAAACTTATTTGTTATCAGTGTGATTTGGGCTGATTGCCATATTTGGGATTCGTGCCAACTATTTGAACTATTCAGGGATTTTTATCACTATTTCCTCACGGTTTTGGACTTATTACTTGAACTCAGTCATGTTATTTACCATTATTTTACTATTCAGCCATTTTTACTCAATCTTTGAGACTTAAATGATATTTTAAAATATGTTTTGGGCTGAGAAATACTGTTTTACTAATGCCCAAGGGGCTTGTGATGATTTTCGGACTGAGTAAGGCCGAGGTCCTAGTTGTGAGGATACACTGATACTGATATGAGGTTGAGGGCCTGAGATACATATATATACGCCACGAGGAGGCTTGTGATTTGCGCTTGGGCCGTAAGGGGCCCCTCCCAGAGTTTATACACCCCCAATGAGGGCGGGTACCCATTGTGATGTGAGACCGATGGGCTGGTATTAATCTGAGATTGATCCCGAGGGGCTGGTACTATTCTGAGATATTGCCTGAGGGGCGGATTTGTGGATACTGAGCCCGTGGGGCAAACTTCTATCTGTTTACTTTACATTATTTACCGGTTTTACTTGATGAAAAGAGATTTTACTTGATTTTTCACTTATTTACTATTTTCAAACGATGTTTTACTGCTTCATTATAGAATGCCTTGTGCTTTATGTGATTTCTTACCTTCAGTCATTATTTATATTTGTTACTCACTGGGTCGGAGTACTCACATTACTCCCTGCACCGTGTGTGCAGATTCAGGCATCACAAGTTCCGCTCATGAGTGTTGATTCCTCCAGTTCCAGGCGGTATTTGGAGATTACGAGGTAGTTGTTGGCGTCCGCAGCCCCGTGTCCCTATTATCTTTTCATTTCTATGTCCTAAAAACATTTGTACTAGATATTGGATTTAGGAAACTTGTATCATGGTCTATAGATGCTTGTGACACCCCGGTTAGCGCTGTGTCGGGTCGGATTTCCGCATTTGTTATATGTATTTCCGCTATTCCGTATTATTAAACCATGCTTAGACTATTTTATGCTATTTAACTGTTTAAAAATGAGAATGGGTTCAATTGGATGGCCTTGTCTTCACGAGAGGCGCCATCACGATCGGGTTTGGGGTTAGGGTCGTGACAACACTGGACTTCTAACTTGAGTGCATGCCAACAAGTTCTTTGCACAACTCGAACTTGTCTCTTGGTACCATCTTGGTCAACATATCTGCAGGATTCTCAATTGTGGAGATCTTCAGGACTTGCAGAGATTCATTATCTACCTTTTCTTGGATCCAATGATATCTTACATCGATATGTTTGGTCCTTGGATGGTACATGGAGTTATTGCTCAAGTCTATTGCACTTTGAATGTCACAATAGACAATATACTCCTTCTACTACAAGCCAAGCTCTTGAAGGAACCGTTTCAGCCATATCATCTCCTTGCCAGCTTCTGTAGTGGCAATGTACTCCGCTTCAGTTGTAGACAGTGTGATACACTTCTGCAACCTCGACTGCTATGATATAGCTCCCCTTGAAAATGTAAACAAATATCCAGTAATGGATTTTCTGTTATCATTGTCACTTGCCATATCTGCATCTGTATAACCTTTCAAGACTGGTTCAGATCCTCCAAAGCATAAACAATCTGCTGCGGTACCTCTCAGGTACCTGAGTATCCACTTGACAGTTTCCCAGTGTTCTTTTCCAGGATTTTCAAGAAACCTACTGATAACACCAACTGCGTGAGCAATATCAGGTCTAGTGTATACCAGAGCATACATCAAACTTCCAACAGCAGAAGAATAAGGAATTTTGGTCATGCTTTCCTTTTCCTTCATTATTGTAGGACACATCTTCTTGCTCAACTTTATATGACTAGCAAGAGGTGTACTGACTGGCTTGGCATTCTTCATGTCTACGCATTCTAGTACACGTTCAATGTACTTCTCCTAATATAGCCACAACTTTCTGCTTGTTCGCTCTCGAATAATCTTTATTCCCAGAATTTGTTGTGCTAGCCTAAGTCCTTCATGTCAAAGGACTTAGATAAGTCTCCCTTCAACTTTGCAATCAACTCTTTATCTTGTCCTACAATCAACATGTCATCCACATACAACAATAATATAATAAAGTTGCTATCAGAAAATATTTTGAAGTATACACATGCATCAGAACATGTCTTTATGTAAGTTTGACTTTTCATGAATGAGTCAAACTTCTTGTACCACTGCCTTGGTGCCTGCTTCAACCCATAAAGACTCTTATTTAGTTTGCACACCATGTGTAACCTTTCAGCTACTTCAAATCCTTCTAACTGCTCCATATAGATCTCCTATTCCAAATCTCCATTAAGAAATGCAGTTTCATATCCAACTGCTCCACTTCAAGATCTAGGCTGGCTTCTAAGCTCAAGATTTTAGGAATAGAAGTCATTTTGACAACATGTGAGAATTTCATCAAAATCAATACCTTTCTTCTGTTCGAAGCCTTTAACCACCAATCGAGCTTTGTATCTAACCAGCTTGCCATTTCCATCTTTCTTGAGTTTAAAGACCCATTTATATTTGAGTAGTCTTTTACGCTTTGGAAGTTCAACCGGCTTGTACGTACCATTTTTCTGTAGAGATTCCATCTCTTCTTGCATAGCTTTCATCCACTGGTTCTTTTCTGGATGGGACAGCACCTCCTTAAGGCTTTCTGGCTCCCCCCATCACTGATGAGGACATACTTCGTGGAAGGGTACCTTCATGACTCTACCCTTGGCCTCTCTGATCTCCTTAGAGGTTGAGGTTGTTCTTCTTCCTGAGTGGGATACTCCACTTGCTCGACATCATCATCAAGCTGCTCCCCCTGCTTAGTAACCTCACCAGGTTGCTCTTCCATCCCAGAAACCTCGTCGGTCGTACTTTCTGCACTTGTGGGATTGTTAGAAGTATAAGGAATGGTAACAAGTTTAGGGATTATACCATTCTTTGTCTTCTCTGATTGATTATCTACAACTCTAACTTCACTTTCTCGGAAGATTACATCTCTGCTTCTAATGACCTTCTTCTTTACAGGATCCCACAATCTGTACCCAAACTCTTCATGTCCGTATCCAATGAATATGCAGGGAACAGATCGATCATCCAACTTTGTTCTCTTCTCCTTTGGTACATGTTCAAAATCTCTACAACCAAACACCTTTAGATGTGAGAAGGACACCCCTTGTTAGTCCAAACTTTCTCTGGGATGTCAAACTCCAATGGAACTGATGGACTTCTATTGATTAGGTAACAAGCTGTCTGAACTACTTCACCCCAGAATGACTTAGGCAGGTTAGACATTCTGAGCATGCTTCTCACCTTCTCAACAATGGTGTGGTTCAGCCTCTCGGCGACACCATTGTGCTGTGGGGTTCTAGGAATTATTTTTTCATGTCTGATCCCATGAATTAACTAGTTCTCTTCAAATTCCCTTGAAGTGTACTCACCTCCATTGTCACTTTGGAGACGCTTTAGCTTTCGACTTGTCTCCTTTGCCACCAGAGCATGAAACTTCTGGAAAACTTGAAACACCTGATCTTTGGTTTTCAAGATATAAACCCACAATTTGCGTGAAGCATCATCAATAAAAGTAATAAAATATTTGTTAGCACCTATCGATTCAATTTCTATTGGACCACAAACATCATAATATACTAAATGAAGCATATTCAATTTTCTTTTAGACGATGTCTAAAATGAGACTCTATACTGCTTACCAAATAAACAATAGTCACAAGGTTTTACTGTTGTACCTTTGGCAAAAGATATGAGTGATTTCCTGGCAAGAATCTGCAATCCCTTTTTGCTCATATGACCCAATATTTTGTGCCACAAATCTCTAGAAATCTCATCTTGTGCCGCATTCAATTCACCTCGGCATATTTCTACATTTGTCTTGTACAACGCGCCACGAGCAACTGCCTTTGCAATCACAAATGATCCCTTGGTGAGTCTCCACTTTTGATTTGCAAAATAGTTTTCGTACCTGTCTCAGTCCAAAGCAATTCTCGAGATCAAGTTCATCCGCAAATCAAGTACATGCCGTATGTCCTTTAGAACCAATGTGCTTCTAACATTTGGCTTGATACAAATATCACCAATCCCCACAATCTTTGAGTAACCTGTATTACCCATTCTCACAACGCTGAAATCACCTGCTATATATTGTTGATACCCAATTTTTCCCTATATATTTTCTATATATACTCAAATACTTTCAAAATAGTATATGTATGCATATATAAGCATGCCCAAAGGTTTTGGTATTTTCCTCAAATTTTTAGGGGTTTTTAGAATTAATTTATTATCTATTTGTAACAGTGCAAAATCCAAAATTATTCCTAAATTATCATTTTTGGCGAATAACTTATTTCATTCTCATATTTACAACAAAATATAAATAATATAATTTTTACAAATTTATTCGGAATTTCTAAAGCTTAATTGCGTGAAATTGAAATTATAGCCTATTGTATAATTAACCACGTTTTAAAATTATTCCTAATATTTTTAAATTATTGTTTATATATGATTAATCAGTTCAGTGTTTTTAATTTACTTTTAAATTATATTTAGCTATTTTTATTAAATAAAATGGGAAAAAGTGGCTATTTAGAACTTGGCCAGATTTCATTACAATTCTAGCCAAATTGCGTCCCAATTCAGCCCAATCTTAACCCCAAATCAAACGACCCAATTACAATTTTCAAACCCGCCCCTGATCCAATTTCAAACCCACCTGGTCGGTCCTTTAATCTAGGTCGTTGATCATTTTGATCAACGGCCACAATTCCTTATTACCTTTTTTAATTCCCAAACCGCCCTAATCCTATCTCATTTTCCCAAATCCGCCGCCCTAAAATCCCTTCGTCTCTCAGACTCTCTCTAATGCTCGAAAACCCTAGCCACCACTAACGATTTCTCCAACCAAATTCCACCGGCGTCCATGGCTTCCCAGACCATGGACGGCCTGTGCTCTCTTCCATTCACCCCAAATCGTGGTTGTTCAAAGTTTTCGAGGTTTGATTTCAACGAGGTCTGTCCAGATCCTCTACCGATCTGAGTTCCTTTGGTTTTTCCGGCTTTGTTCTGGCATGTTCGAGCTTTGACAAGGCTTAGCCGTGGCCCAGACCTGTTCAAAGACCAGATCTTTCCAGGCTTTCTCGTTTCTAGTGTTTCCAAGAAACCCTAAATTGCGTGTTCGAGGTTCTTTCTTCCCTTGTTTTCTTAGATCTGTAACAGATCTGTGTTTTACTCGTGGTCTTAATGTTTTCCCCTAATTGTCTTTCTCAAAATTAGTCTGTTCAAATTAGGGTTTTCGAAATCTTAAAAACAATTCTTCTTCTTCTTCTTTCTTTATGTGAATCTATTTGTTCATGCCATGTCTTGTGTGATTTTGCCTGTTCTTATATTTTGCCATTAATATGCATTTTCCTCTACTTTTCTATGACATGCTTTACGTGCCTATCTTATGCGTTCCTTTACCATTTTCTTACTGAGTTTTGCTTGTCTTTACTGAACCTTCGTTTGAGTTCTAAACCGGTTTCGTCTACTGTTTCCTAAGTGTTATGTCACCTCTGAACTTGCTTAAGTTTTGAGCTTTCTTTTAAACTTGTTCTTTATGATTCTTCACTCTACTGCTTCTAACTTATTGTGTGTGTGCTTTTTCATGAGACTCTGAAAGAGTTCCCTAAGTTTTGTTTTTGAGGGCTTGCCTTCTCCTTTCTGTATCCTACTTGAATTGAAACCCTAAGTTTGGGGTTTTTTGCGAGTTTTGGTGTTATGTTGGGGTTAGGGTTCTACTCTAAAACACTGGGCTCTCTTAAACTCATGCTGAGTCTATAACTGAATTGGAATTCTTTTTGCTTGTGATTTGTGACCTTCTATGCCTATCCTTTCTCTCTTGTTTGATATTGGTATGCTTTATATGCAAGGGCCTTTCTTTCGAAATGGTTCTGCCAACTCATGATTGATTCCAATCTACTTTTACTAAGGCTAGATTGATTTTTGTTACTGATTTTTACAACTTAACCTCTTTTCCCCCTTTTCCTGACTAAGTTCATTCGAAGATTTTTAAATTTCTAGCTGTTTGATTACTGTATTTTCCTTATTCTCTCAAAACCGTGTACTATAGGCTCCTTACATTAAATAGACTATATGAACTTACCCCTATTATGCTACTCTGAAAAGGTTTTCACTATTTTTCTTTCCTTAATTACTCATTCCCGTTTGAAATCAAATCCCTTTAACTAAGGGAGATCCTATTTGATTGACTGAAATTTTATTTCCTTGCCTTTTTGTTTACTCGCTTTTGCACTCTAAAAAGAGAGTTCTTTCTGCACCTCTAACACACTACACACTTCAGAAGAATTACACACACTCGACACTGACACCTCTGTCTTTGAAATATACTATACTCTCTCTACTATTACTCTCTACTTTCTCTACTGCTATTGAGCATTCCGCTCCTTTCTCTCCTACTGTCTGAATATTTCTAGAGTTCCTCTGAATTCCCAAGTGCTTGCTAAAATTTGAGTTGCTCTTGTTAATTCTTTCTGGCTATTTGTTTGTTGTTGTTTCTCTGCTATACTAGAATTGAAAAACTGGTATGTATTTCTAACACCCTCCTATTATGAGTTTACTTTTCCTCTTCTACACCTCTTTCACTATGTGTTTATTTATGCTTCCTGCACTATGCAATTACATTCAAGTCTGTTATGCCTTTTCTTCATGATTTGCACCTTCAGTCTACTATGCTCTCCTGTCTCTCTTTAATATGTTTTCATGCAAACCCCTTCCCTCTATTCCCTTTTTTGCATGTTAGTACTGTTCTGAATCATGGCAGCATCTTATATTACTGTCCATGATCTAGGACCAGAATCTCATGAGTCTCTACTCAAATGCTTTCCCATTCCCTCTCCCCTTTATGTGTTGAGCTCTAACTTGGGCCTGGTAGTATCCTAATCACCACTCAGACCTTAAGTTTGACTCCCCAGAGTCTGCTCCTATTTGTTTGACCTAAGCAGGGGATCAGGGGTGTGCCAGCCTATGCCATGGCTAGGCATGACTACCCTCTGTTATGGTTCCTCTCTCACTTTGCACTCATTCCTAGTTTCCTAAGTTCTACCCCCCTTTGGTAAGCCATGCTTTGGGACCCTAGAATTCCCTCTGAAATTGGATGCATGAGGGCTGGTAATTCAACACCTGTACCATTCTGTTACAATATCTATTATTCAGAGTGTAAGCATTGCCTGGGGTCCTGGAGGCTCCTTGGAACTTTGAAACACTATGAGTAAGAGAGGGCTTTGGAATGTGGAATCTGGATTTGGTGAAACACATGCTATTGGATATTGAGATTGAATTAGGATGCTCGGATCTAGCTGTAGGCTGTGATATATTTTTTTAAGTGTTTTCTTTCTTTCTTCTGATTCTATAATAACCTTGTAAAAGGAACTCGGAAAATATTAGTAAAGGGTGTGGGAGGGGTTTACTTTATTGCTAAAGGGTAGATACCATGCCCATAGGACCAATGTTGTTATTCAATCATTTAGAAATCATGCCTATAGGATCAATGCTTTAAGTCACCTAGAGATCATGTCTATAGGCTTTTCGCATTCTTTTCAATCATTTAGAAAATCTGCCGATAGGGTTTAATGCTTTATCATATTGCAAATCATTAGATATCTTGTCTATATGATCTAATAATCAAATAATGAATTGCATATAGAAATCATGCCTATAGGAAATGCTTAAACGCTAGGCAAACTGTAGGTTAATATTCATTTCGTAACCAGTTTAATCACAATAATGTTTCTTTAATCAGGACATAGATAATCTGCCTATAGGGTTTAATGCTTTAGAAACCCTGTCTATAGGACTTAATATTCATGTAAGAAGTTGCATATAGAAACCATGTATATAGGAAATACATACGCGTTAGGCAAAACTATATGATAACCAAACCTGCCATCCATTTACCCACTCTGTAATAAGTTCTAAAATCCAGAACGAGTCTGTCTCGCTTAATCTGTTTGAGTAATAATAACTGGGTAACCGGTTTTAACGTTTCAGTGTCGCGTTTTGAATATAAAACTCTTATGAGCCTGCATTGTTTTTTTTTAAATTCCTGCAAATCTGTCTGAAGCAATTCTTGTAAATTTTTTGCTCATCTCTTGAAGCTATATTCCAAACAGTCCTTTAATTCACCCTTTCTTTTAAGGTGTTCTGCATTTTTAACTCTCCTGCATTTTCACTCAAAACAAATCTGTAGATTCCAGAGTCATTTCTGAACTTCTGCAATTTTCAACTTCCTATTTAAATTCTTATGCATTAGGTTCTTGTCTGGAATCAGTGCTTTCTGAATAATTTGTTTAAAATACTTCAATCTCTGACAATTGGATCCGAGTTGCCTAATGCAGACTTTTTATCTGATTCTATGTGTTAAACTAGTCCGTCAGCCGCTTAAGTTTAATTTAAAGACGAACCCAGTATGTGAAAGGCATGCTAAACTATATGCTATATGATTTACGGGCTTTTATGTGAGCCTTGCATGTTTGTTTGTCAATCCCCTTATTTGCTATTTGTTTTGGTTGTCGCTACTAGCATTTTGTCCTTTTAAAACCCCATATATGCCTCTACCCCTTTCTTCCCCTTTAGGATTAGAAGTCCCAATACCCCAGGACTGATAGGTTGGGACGGGTATTAGCATGCAATAAGTAAACGAGACTAATCGTGTTTAATAACTTAACAGGTTGGGATGGGTAGAATATGGATATGATAACCGGTGCGCTAATATCTCGTGCGACCCCTCGTTGAGGAGTGATTGCTAGGTATTGTACCGATGTGATCCATATTGTACTTAAACCTAGGACCTCTTTCCCCTTTTCTTTACTTGTATAATTTTTTTGTTAATTTATGTTCCAATCAATCCCTCTCTTTTAAATCACTTATGTCCTTTCCCTTCCTTTTCTAAAATTTTAAACTTTGTCTGTAACTACTATATGCAAGTTTTATGTGTTTCTTTCTACTCTCCTTAAAGTCACAACTAAGCATGGCCGGGAACCACACTAGTGGATCTTGAGGGGTGCCTAACACCTTCCCCTCGAGATAATCTCAAGCCCTTACCCGAACTCTGGTTTTCTTTCAAAAATCTTCTTCTTTTTTTTAAGTGTCCTAATGTACTATAATCATTAGGTGGCGACTCTTCAAATTCCATAGCCCGATTCCTCAAAAGGGAATGAGAGTTGTTTTGTCCATAATGTCGTAAACCCGATTTCGCCTTTAGAAAAAGTGTGGCGTCGATAGCATAGCGACTCTGCTGGGGAATTTTTTTAAGGCATTTACCATTACGTGTTTTTGTGACTTTATTGCTTCCTTAGTCGCTTTTATTTCCTGCATTCAATTATTTCATCGTGATTCCTAACTTGGCTCTTCATGTTTTTCCTTTATTTTAATTTCTTTCGTTACTGCCTTATCATTATTTCGATTCCGTTGTAATGTTTCGAGCATCTATTGTAATCTTTACTTTATGAACGTGAAAATACATGCAATTTGCTTCATTTTTGTAACTGCATCTCCAACATCATGTTCCACTCACGCCAAAATAAATCCTATAGCAATGCTTGTAATGAGTGGTTGCACACTTCCAATACTATCAAACCCCTAAATGTGGTAAAGGCATATTTGCGGTAAAACCAGTCGATCAACGGTGTAGTCGACGGTTCCGCGCCTTTCCCTCTTGAGTTGTCCACTCAAGGGTACCTTGTCTAACATTTCAAAAGTAGAAAACTTATTCCATTAAACTGTTCATGCATCATGGTCAACCCTAGTCGAGTAAGTTATGTTGTCCACATAATGACTCATTAAGATAGCCTTGTCCAAAGTCCACCGGGTCTCCTTGAAACCCAAACGGACGCCTCCATGTTCTGTGCATTTATTTGGAGAACTTAAGTGCTTGCTATGCTAATTATTGATTTAAATAGTCGAGTCTGACGGGGGTAAGGGGCCTAACACTCTGTTTTGCAGAAAATAAGGCACGAGATCCCCAGATTTGGCATGGTGACCAACATTCATCCAAGACTGCTGAGTTGGTGGAATGACCTTCATTCTAGTGATCAAACACTTGTATGCAAATACTTAGGGAATCTGCCTTCCTTCCTAGAGATTCAACCTAACAACAAAATCATAGAGGCTGCGACATTGTTCTGGGATATTGACAAGTCTGTGTTCCGATTCGGTGACCTCGAAATGACTCCGTTTCTTGAAGAGATAGGAGGTTTAGCCGGAATTCCTTGGGAGATGCCAGGTTTGCTCATGCCCGAGAATCGCAAAGGAAGGAGTTTTCTTAAGATGATGGGTTTGAAAAAGAATCCAGACCTAACATGTTTGAAGGATTCCTATATCCCATTTGACTATCTATA
>MU667958.1:63703-80869 GCA_026770625.1 Nicotiana glauca
TTTTTTATTCCCTTCCCCAAAGGTTAGTTCGTGCATTCTGGCACCATCAGCATATTCCACAAGATCCAAGGGCCCTCCACCTCCTCCTCCTCCGAGTCCTATCCGAAACAAGAACAAAGGAAAGATGGAAAACACAAGTGCTAGAAAGGAGATTGAAAGGGAGGAAACTTCTCAGGGTACCCCAATTGCTAAGGGAACTGCTACTCATCTTGAACAAAAATTACTGAAATTCCAGGAAGAGTTGGACCAAGTTCGGAACTTGGCAAGCCTATCATTCTCTCTTGCTGCTCCTGATAACAACACCCAAAACTCTGCACCTCCACAAAACACCCCGCAATCACAAATACAGCCTACCCACGCTCAAATCTGCTACACATGCAACAATGCTCCACTACTCATTCCCGAGCCACCAAACACGACAAATGACCACCTCCATAGCACTCCTATCTTTATGGAAACTGTACCGCACTACACCCAACCGATCTCAAATATGCCTGAGTCGGATGGCAAGGACTCCCTCATCAGGAACTTAGCAGCTGAGCTTAAGAAGTTAACTAGCCGGGTCCAGGGTGTCGAAGGTAGCAAAGGCATTGAAGGAATGAACTATGAAGACTTGTGCATTCAACCAGATGTTGAACTTCCGGAGGGGTACAAACCTCCCAAGTTTGAAATGTTTGATGGAACCGGAGATCCAAGAGTCCACCTAAAGACCTATTGCGACAAGTTAGTTGGGGTTGGGAGAGATGAGAAAATCCGCATGAAGCTCTTCATGAGGAGTTTGAAGAGAGATGCACTATCCTGGCATATCAGTCAGAACCCCAGGAAGTGAACGAGTTGGGTGAGCATGGCATCGGACTTCATGGATAGATTCCGGTTCAACACTGAAAATGCACAGGATGTGTTCTACATATAGAATTTGAAGAAAAAGCCCACCAAAACATTCCGCGAGTATGCTACTCGTTGGAGGGAAGAAGCTGCAAAGGTCAGGCCAGCCCTAGAAGAAGAGCAAATGAACAGGTTCTTCGTCCGGGCTCAGGACCCCCAATATTACAAGAGGTTGATGTTGATCGAGGGTCAGAAAATCTCGGATATCATCAGAATTGGAGAAAGAATCGAGGAGGGCATCAAAAATGGTATGGTCACAAATCTTGAAGCATTGCAAGCCATCAATAAGGCTTTGCAAACTGGTGGCACATCCAAGAAGAAAGATGTGAGTGTCGTGATGGTCGCACAGGGAGCCAAGTCACCACCAAAATACCACACTTACCCATCACCTCCACTTACATATCAGCCTATCCCGAATTACCAAGCACCCACACCCTCTTATCCACCTCTCGTTTACCAATCCTCTCCACCCCTTACATATCAACCCACTTTACCTAGATATTCTAAACCAACACCTGTTTACCAAGTTTATAATGCTCAACCCCCTCATTACCAGTCACCACCCACCCGCCAAAATTTCCCGAGACCCAAACCAAATTTTGACCGCAAACCTCCCAGACAATACACAGCCATCACTGAACCAATTGACCAGCTACATGAAAGGCTTAAAACCGCTGGTTATGTCACTCCTATCCCAGCCAAAGCCCCAGAAAATCCCTCATAGTGGATCAACCCCAACAAGACCTGTGCGTATCACTCCGGCATGAAGGGGCATACCTTTGACGAGTGCCGTTCATTGAAAGACAAGATTCAAACCTTGATCAACAATAAGGTTATCGTAGCAAAGGAGCCCACTCCTAACATTCGAAACAACCCCCTGCCTAACCATAAAGGTGGAAACATTCATATGATTCAGATCGAGGATGATTGGGACCCCAAAGGGTCGATAGGTTTGATTGCTGAAGGGGATGAACCAAAGAAGCCAGTGGTTACCCTTAACCCAATTGTTGTACAGAATTAGCCCTGTAAGGACTACGAAGTAAATATGTCTACACCTCTTGAATTTGAAGTACCTCCATTTGCAAAGACCCCCGAGCCAATCGAGGTTGAGTTTGGAATTTCGAAGGTACCTACACCTTTTGAAGTTGATGTGCTACCACCAAAGGTGCCTATTCCGGTGGCAATGACTTACATAACACTATTATACTCGAATGATGTACCATGGGATTACACTGCCGAAGCTAGTAGGAAAGGAAAGACCATGATAGGAGAAACAATTGCTGCGCAAGGAATGACTAGAACAGGGAGGGTCTACACCTCACAACACCTAGCCGAGTCCGGTAAGGAAGCCCCAGGATGTCCTATTGAAACAGGACCCGACGATATTTGGAGGAAAATACAGGCTAAGGAGTGCTTGGTCACTGAACAGTTGAATAAGACACCAGCACAGATATCTATCCTGGCTCTTCTGCAGAGTTCAGACGCTCACAAGAATGCCTTAATGAAGATACTGAGCGAAGCCTATGTGCCCAGCAATATAACCGGGGGTGAAATGGTGAATATGGTGGGGCAAGTGCTAGAGAGCCATAAAATAAGTTTCCATGAAAAAGAGTTGCCACCAGAAGGTCTGAGCCACAACAAGGCACTGCACATCACCGTGCAATGCGAAGATTATTTCATCACTAGAGTCCTGATTGATGGGGGATCGAGCATCAACATTTGTCCGCTTGTAACTCTCAGAACTCTAGGGAAAGGCCTGCACGAGATCAAAGATGGGGCTATCAATGTCAAAGACTTCGATGGGTCTCAGAGATCCACTATCGGAGAAATCAGCCTATGCTTGCAAATAGGGCTAACCTGGTTCGACGTCGACTTCCAAGTAATAGACGTCCCGACATCCTATAACTTGCTGTTAGGACGCCCCTGGATCCACGCTGCTGGAGTCGTAGCCTCGACTCTGCATCAAGTGGTAAAATTCGAATGGAACCACTAAGAAGTGATCATTCATGGCGATGGTTGTAACCCTATATATAGTCACCAGACCATCCCAATGATCGGGGGCAGAAGGAGAATAGGATAGGAGAAACATACCACCACATCGAAAGGGTCAACGCTGTAGAAAAGGACAAGTGGTGGGACAACAAGATCGAAAGTATCCTGAATTGGCATGGGTATGAGCCCGGAAAGGGACTTGGCAAGAATCTTCAGGGGATCACTAAGCCCATCAAACTAAAGAAGCATGGCACTACCTTTGGCTTAGGGTATGATTATACTTGGAAAGAATTCCAGAACTGGTCGCCACCACGGCGCGGCCCCTACTATCCATTGGAATTTTCGATACCCAGCCTGGAGCAGACCTTCCAGCCAGCAGATACTATATATGGGTCCGAAGAGGATGAAACATTGGCAACCATAAAGAATTTGTTCCTAGAGGATGATGTGGACAGTTGTGTTCTTTTGAAGGAGGAGGGGGAGGAAGGCCCTTCCATACAAGCTGTGAACAGAGGAGACCGCCTCAGCAACTAGTCAGTTAGGACTATCAGGGCCCAGAAAGCTTCGGAGTATCAAGGCTAAACAAAAGCACCATGCATCACATTTTTAGCTTACTTTACTAGTTGATTTTCTTTCCGCATTATCTTTTATTTCGAAAAGAGCTCTGATGTTTCAAACTATTATGGATTTAATCAAAGCATTTCAGTTTATCATATATATCTTGCTTATTATTTTCTCTATCATTCTATTTTATACAGCATTACTATTACTTATCTTGACGATGAACCAACGACTGTGACTTGCAATGAAACAACACAACAAAAGGATGTAGACTCAGAAGAAGATGAGATACCCAAAGAGGTTGTCAGAGAAGTCGAGAATTTTGAGAATAGACCTAAGTCCAACCTAGAAGAAACTAAGGTCATTAATTTGGGAGATACAGATAATGTCAAGGAAACCCGCATCAGTGTTCACTTGTTGCCATCAGAGAAGGGGAAATATACGGAATTTTTGAGGGAGTATGAGGACATATTTGCCTGGTCATATGATGATATGACTGGCCTTAGCACGTCCATTGTAGCTCACAGACTGCCAATAGACCCGACTTGTCCGCCAGTAAAACAGAAGCTCAGGAAATTCAAACCCGACATGAGTTTGAAAATCAAAGAAAAGGTTACTAAGCAAGTCAAAGCCAAAGTTCTCAAGGTAGTGGAATATCCAACATGGTTAGCCAACATTGTGCCAGTACCAAAGAAGGACGGAAAGGTCAGAATCTATGTCGACTACCGGGATCTCAATCGGGCCAGTCCCAAAGATGACTTCCCTTTGCCAAACATACACATCCTTATCGATAACTGCGCCAAGCACGAGTTGCAGTCCTTTGTTGATTGTTTCGCCGGGTATCATCAGATATGGATGGATGAGGAGGATGCAGAGAAAGCGACTTTCATCATGCCGTGGGGAATGTATTGCTACAAAATGATGCCATTCGGATTAAAGAATGCTGGCGCCACCTATATGAGAGCCATGACTACTATCTTTCACGACATGATGCACAAGGAGATCGAGGTGTGTGTGGATGATGTAATCATCAAATCCTAGAAAGCCGCTGATCATATGGAAGATCTGAGGAAATTCTTCAACAGACTGAGAAGGTACAATCTGAAACTGAATCACGCCAAGTGTGCATTCGGGGTTCCTGCCGGAAAACTGCTGGGTTTCATCGTGAGTCGTCGAGGAATAGAATTGGACCCATTAAAGATCAAAGCCATCCAAGAATTTCCACTTCCAAAGAATAAGAAGGACGTGATGAATTTCTTGGGAAGACTCAACTATATCAGCCGGTTCATAGCTCAGTCCACAGTCATTTGTGAACCCATCTTTAAAATGTTAAAGAAAGATGCTGCTACTAGATGGACAGACGATTGTCAAAAAGCCTTCGACAGAATCAAGGAATACCTGTCAACACCACCAGTCTTGGTTCCGCCCGAGCCAGAAAGGCCCTTATTGCTTTATCTTGCAGTTTTGGATGGAACATTCAGTTGTGTTCTAGGAAAACATGATGAAACGGGAAGAAAGGAGCAGGCCATCTACTATCTCAGTAAGAAATTTACCCCATATGAGGCCCGGTATTCCTTATTATAATGCACTTGTTGTGCTCTGACTTGGGTAGCCCAGAAATTGAGGCATTATTTTTGTGCCTACACTACCTATCTCATATCCAGGGGACCCGTTGAAGTATATCTTCCAAAATCCTATGAAACTCGCCAAGTGGAAAATCTTGTTAAGTGAATTTGACATTGTTTACGTGACTCAGAAAGTTGTTAAGGGGCAGGCCATAGCAGATCACCTTGCCAAGAATCCTATTGGGGGAGAATATGAACCCCTGAAAACGTATTTTCCCGATGAAGAAGTGGCTTTTGTAGGAGACGATATTGCAGAATCCTACGATGGTTGGAGGTTATTTTTTGATGGAGCTGCAAATTTCAAAGGAGTTGGCATAGGAGCAGTCTTGGTATCAGAAACCGGCCAACATTAACCGGTATCCGCCAAGCTCAGATTCCCTTGCACAAATAATATGACGGAATATAAAACTTGCATCCTGGGACTCAAGATGGCCGTTGACATGAACATTCAAGAGTTGCTAGTGATCGAGGACTCAGACCTGCTCATACATCAAGTTCGAGAAGAATGGGTGACCAAAAACTCCAAAATACTTCCCTATTTGCATCACATACAGGAGTTAAGGAAAAGATTCACGAAGACGGAATTTCAGCATGTCCCCAGGATCCAGAATGATTTCGCTGATGCACTAGCCACTTTATCATCCATGATCCAGCATCCAGATATGAATTTCATTGATCCTATTCCAGTGAGGATTTATGATCAGCCAGCTTATTGTGCTCACATTGAGGAAGAAGCGTACGGAAAACCATGGTTCCACGACATCGAAGAGTACTTGACAACAGGAAAGTATCCAGAACTTGCTAACGCTACTCAAAAGTGCACACTACGGAGGTTATCTAACAATTTCTTTTACAGCGGAGGAATCCTGTATAGGAGGACTCCCGATTTGGGCTTGCTAAGGTGTGTCAAAGAAAAAGAAGCATCCAGACTATTGGATGAAGTGCACGCGGGGATGTGCGGACCACACATGAATGGTTTCGTCTTAGCAAAGAAGATACTACGAGCAGGTTATTTTTGGATGAATATGGAAACAGACTGTATCCAATATGTTCGCAAATGCCATCGTTGTCAGATACATGCAGACATCATAAAGGTGCCTCCAAACGAGCTTACTGCAACAAGCTAACCATGGCCATTTGCCACCTGGGGGATGGATGTTATAGGACCTATCGAGCCCGCCGCATCAAACGGGCACAGATTTATCCTGGTGGCAATTTATTACTTTACTAAATGGGTTGAAGCAACATCGTACAAGGCACTGACTAAGAAAGTTCTGGCAGATTTCGTCCGTGATCGTATTGTTTGCCAGTTCGGGATTCTAGAATCAATCATCACTGATAACGGTTCCAATCTCAATAGCGACCTAATGAAAGCAATGTGCGAGGCACTCAAGATCAAACACAATAACTCTACAGCCTACAAGCCTCAAATGAATGGAGCTGTGGAGGCAGCCAACAAGAATATCAAGAAGATATTAAGGAATATGGTCGAAAGCCACAAACAATGGCATGAGAAGTTAGCATTTACTTTGTTGGGATACCGCACCACGTCCCGCACATCGACCGGAGAAACTCCCTACATGTTGGTTTATGGTACAAAAGCGGTCATCCCCACCGAGGTGGAAATTCCTTCCTTGAGGATCATACAAGAAGCAGAGTTGGATGACACAGAATGGATAAAAGGTCGCTACGAGCAGTTAGCCCTTATAGATGGGAAAAGAATGAATGCAGTCTGCCACGGTCAGTTGTATCAGAGAAAAATGTCCAGAGCCTTCAACAAAAGAGTTAAGCCAAGGAAATTCACACCAGGGCAGCTGGTATTGAAGAAGATATTCCCGCATCAAGATTAAGCCAAGGGGAAATTCTCTCCCAACTGGCAAGGTCCGTACATGGTTCACCGGGTTCTAACTGGAGGAGCCCTTATTCTTGCAGAAATGGATGGAGAGGTTTGGCCAAAGCCAATCAATTCAGATACGATGAAACGATATTATGTGTGACCATCTATGATTTTTTCTTTCTATAATGTAATTTGAACTACGCCTGACCTGATTCCCGTTTAAGAGGGGATACGTAGGCAGCCCTATGGGTTCGGTCATAATTTAATAGAAATCTTCATTTCCCCCCTATTATTGGAACTGAGGCAGAATTTTGAGGAGGACCCTCAAAATTCCGAAGTCAGCCTTCAGCCACTCATCGCCAAGGATATCACCTCGGTGGACTGGGGCAGAATTTTGAGTAGGACCCTCAAAATTCCGAAGTTGATTTTTGCATTTGTTCAGTGCAGCCTTCAGAAGTGCCGGCCTAGTAAACAAGGGCAGAATTTTAAGGAGGACCCTCAAAATTCTGAAGCAAGAGAGGTTGCGATTCTTTGAACCACGTTGCAGTCGTTGGTTCATTCAAACAAAACTATTTTTCTACTTACGTTATATTTGTTAAATCATGCATAACTATGGACAGTTGCAGTTTAGCAACGCTACTCCAATGATGCACGCAACGCTGGAAGCCACGGGAAAACGAACTAACATTTCCCCTTTACAAACTCATGATTCTCTTTGGATGCAGGCGCCCGAGTCACAAACATATTACACAATCACATTGGACCGCCGCGCCTGTTCGCATTTCCTATCCGCACGCAATATTCCCCAGCAGACGCAATATCACAATCAGTTACCAGCAATCAGCTAAGAATCTTTTATTACCATCTGCATTTCCTTCATTGCATAAGGCTACCTTTCTGCCTTTCGAGACTAAGCGTTGTCTCCATATGCATTCCTTGCATTGCATAAGGCTACCTTTCTGCCTTTCGAGACTAAGCGTTGTCTCCATCTGCATTTCCTGCATTGCATAAGGCTACCTTTCTGCATTTTGAGACTAAGCGTTGTCTCCATCTGTATTCCTTGCATTGCATAAGGCTACCTTTCTGCCTTTCGAGACTAAGCGTTGTCTCCATCTGCATTTCCTGCATCACATAAGGCTATCTTTCTGCCTTTCGAGACTAAGCGTTGTCTCCATCTGCATTTCCTGCATTGCATAAGGCTACCTTTCTGCCTTCCGAGACTAAGCGTTGTCTCCATCTGCATTTCCTGCATTGCATAAGGCTACCTTTCTGCTTTTCGAGACAAAGCGTTGTCTCCATCTGCATTTCCTGCATTACATAAGGCTACCTTTATGCCTTCCGAGACTAAGCGGTGTCTCCATCTGCATTTCCCTGCATTGCATAAGGCTACCTTTCTGTCTTTGGAGACTAAGCGTTGTCTCCATCTGCAATTCCCTACATTGCATAAGGCTACCTTTCTGCCTTCCGAGGTTAAGCTCTACCTCCATCTTGCATGGCCGAAATAACGCCGCATTATCTTTCTTGCATGGCTGAAATATCGCCACTTTTACTTACATCAGGCAATCGGCTGAAATATTGCCAAACTTTATTTAAATTTCTGTCGGCTGAAATATCGCTATTTACGCTTATGCATCAGCTGAATTACCACCAAATCTTGCATCACATGGGCTGAAATATCGTCGAACTGTCCAAAGGCGTCATCGTTCAGAGGCATCATCTTCATAGCCCGAGAACACCATGTCATAGCCCGAGGACCTCACTTTATATCTTGCACATCATTATTCAAAGGCATCATGGTTCGGAGGCGCCATTATCATAGCCCGAGAACGTCATCTCATAGCCTGCGAATCCTTTAATTTTGCGCCTCATGGCCCAGGACATCATGGTCCGAGGACGTCATCCTAACCGTCCAAGGACAACATTTATGGTCCAACGGGAACTTGCATCACGTTTAAGTTCATGCACTATATGCCCCTATATTTCTCACTTGCAGGTACACCGGCTAGCAACGGCCATCTCAGCAGGAGCGATCCCGCTACGATTCTCGCAGCAAGTACCTCTTGTCTCTCCAAAACCTCGCGGCCGTCCTTTCGAATCTCCATCGGCATGTTCCGTCAATGGTTCCTGAACTACATGTGGCCTGATTCCTATAAAACTAGGGATATGTAGGCAGCTCAGAAGCCAGAGCGCGGTCAAAAAATTCTTTTCAAATCACCGCTTCCGGTCAAAATTGGCCATCTTGTCTTTACCCGACAACTCTTTCATCCTTTCCGGGTAAAAAGGGGCAGCTGTTGATACCCAATTTTTTCCTATATATTTTCTATATATACTCAAATACTTTCAAAATAGTATATGTATGTATATATAAGCATGCCCAAAGATTTTAGTATTTTTCCTCAATTTTTAGGGGTTTTTAGAATTAATTTATTGTCTATTTGTAACAGTACAAAATTCAAAATTATTCCCAAATTATCATTTTTGGCGAATAACGTATTTCATTCTCATATTTACAACAAAATGTAATTAATATAATTTTTACATATTTTTACAAATTTATTCGGAAGTTCTAAAGCTTAATTGCATGAAATTGCAATTATAGCCTATTTTATAATTAATCGCATTTTATAATTATAAAATTATTCCTAATATTTTAGATTATTGTTTATATATTATTAATCATTTCAATTTTTTTAATTTGCTTTTAAATTATTTTTAGTTATTTTTATTAAATAAAATGGGAAAAAGTGGCTATTTAGAACTTGGCCAGATTTCATTACAATTCTAGCCAAATTGCATCCCAATTCAGCCCAATCTTAACCCCAAATCAAACGACCCAATTACAATTTTTAAATCTGCCCCTGATCCAATTTCAAACCCACCCAGTCGGTCCTTTAATCTAGGCTGTTGATCATTTTGATCAATGGCCACAATTCCTTATTACCTTTTTTAATTCCCAAACCGCCCTAATCCTATCTCATTTTCCCAAATCCACCGCCCTAAAATCCCTTTGTCTCTCAGGCTCTCTCTAACGCTCGAAAACTCTAGCCACCATTAACGGTTTCTCCAACCAAATTCGACCAGCGTCTATGGCTTCCCAGGCCATAGATGGCCTGTGCTCTCTTCCATTCACCCCAAATCGTGGTTGTTCAAAGTTTTTGAAGTTTGACTTCAACGAGGTCTTTCCAGATCCTCTACCGATCTGAGTTCCTTTGGTTTCTCTAGACCGTTCCGGCATGTTCGAGCTTTGACAAGACTTAGCCATGGCCCAGACCTATTCAAAGACCAGATCTTTCCAGGCCTTCTCGTTTTTAGGGTTTCTAAGAAACCCTAAATTACGTGTTCGAGGTTATTTCATCCCTTGTTTTCTTAGATCTGTAACAGATCTGTATTCTAGTCGTGGTCTTGATGTTTTCCCCTAATTGTCTTTCTCAAAATTAGTTTGTTCAAATTAGGGTTTTCGAAATCTTAAAAACAATTCTTCTTCTTCTTCTTTCTTTATGTCAATCTATTTGTTCATGCCATGTCTTGTGTGATTTTGCCTGTTCTTATGTTTTGCCGTTAATATGTATTTTCCTCTACTTTTCTATGACATGCTTTACATGCCTATCTTATGCATTCCTTTACCATTTCTTATTGAGTTTTGCTTGTCTTTACTGAACCTTCGTTTGAGTTCTAAACCGGTTTCTTCTACTATTTCCTAAGTGCTATGTCACCTCTGAACTTGCTTAAGTTTTGAGCTTTCTTTTAAACTTGTTCTTTATGATTCTTCACTCTTCTGCTTCTAACTTGCTGTGTGTGTGCTTTCTCATGAGACTCTGAAAGACTTCCCTAAGTTTTGTTTTGAGGGCTTGCCTTCTCCTTTCTGTATCCTACTCGAATTGAAACCCTAAGTTTGGGGTTTTTTGCGAGTTTTGGTGTTATGTTGGGGTTAGGGTTCAACTCTAAAACCCTGGGCTCTCTCAAACTCATGCTGAGTCTATAACTGAATTGGAATTCTTTTTGCTCGTGATTTGAGACCTTTTATGCCTGTCCTTTCTCTCTTGTTTGATATTGGTATGCTTTTTATGCAAGGGCCTTTCTTTCGAAATGGTTCTGCCAACTCATGATTGATTCCAATCTCCTTTTACTAAGGCTGGATTGATTTTTTTTACTGATTTTTACAACTTAACCTCTTTTCCCCCTTCTCCCTGACTAAGTTCATTCAAAGGCTTTTAAATTTCTGGCTATTTGATTACTGTATTTTCCTTCTCTCAAAACCGTGTACTATAGGCTCCTTACCTTAAATAGACTATATGAACTTACCCCTATTATGGTACTCTGAAAAGGTTTTCATTATTTTCCTTTCCTTAATTACTCATTCACGTTTGAAATCAAATCCCTTTGACTAAGGGAGATCCTATTTGATTGACTGAACGCTTTTGCACTATAAAAAGAGAGTTCTTTCTGCACCTCTAACACACTACACACTTCAGAAGAATTACACACACCCGACACAGACACCTCTGTCTTTGAAATATACTATACTCTCTCTACTATTACTCTCTACTTTCTCTACTACTATTGAGCATTCTGCTCCTGTCTCTCCTCCTGTCTGAATATTTCTAGAGTTCCTCTGAATTCCCAAGTGCTTGCTGAAATTTGAGTTGCTCTTGTTAATTCTTTCTGGCTATTTGTTTGCTGTTGTTTCTCTGATGTACTAGAATTGAAAAACTGGTATGTATTTCTAACACCCTCCTATTATGAGTTTACTTTTCCTCTTCTTCACCTCTTTCACTATGTGTTTATTTATGCTTCCTGCACTATGCAATTACATTCAAGTCTGTTATGCCTTTTCTTCATGATTTGCACCTTCAGTCTGCTATGCTCTCCTTTCTCTCTTTAATATGTTTTCATGCAAACCCCTTCCCTCTATTCCCTTTTTTGCATGTTAGTACTGTTCTGAATCATGGCAGTATCTTATATTATAGTCCATGATCTAGAACCAGACTCTCCTGAGTCTCTACTCAAATGCTTTCCCATTCCCTCTCTCCTTTATGTGTTGAGCTCTAACTTGGTCCTGGTAGTGTCCTAATCACCACTCAGACCCTAACTTTGACTCCCCAGAGTCTGCTCCTATTTGTTTGACCTAAGCAGGGGATCAGGGGTGTGCCAGCCTATGCCATCGTTGGGCATGACTACCCTCTACTATGGTTCCTCTCTCACTTTGCACTCATTCCTAGTTTCCTAAGTTCTACCCCCCTTTGGTAAGTCATGCTTTGGGACCCTAGAGTTCCCTCTGAACTTGGATGCCTGAGGGCTGGTAATTCCACACCTGCACCATTTTGTTACAATATCTATTATTCAGAGTGTAAGCATTGCCTGGGGTCCTGGAGGCTCCTTGGAACTTTGAAACACTATGAGTAAGAGAGGGCCTTGGAATCTGGAATCTGGATTTGGTGAAACACATGCTATTGGATATTGAGATTGAATTAGGCTGCTCGGATCTAGCTGTAGGCTGTGATGTATTTTTTTAATTGTTTTCTTTCTTTCTTCTAATTCTGTAATAACCTTGTAAAAGGAACTCGAAAAATATTAGTAAAGGGTGTGAGAGGGGTTTACTTTATTGCTAAAGGGCTGATACCATGCCCATAGGACCAATGTTGTTATTCAATCATTTAAAAATCATGCCTATAGGATCAACGCTTTAAGTCACCTAGAGATCATGTCTATAGGCTTTTCGTATTCTTTTCAATCATTTAGAAAATCTGCCTATAGGGTTTAATGCTTTATCATCTTGCAAATCATTATATATCCTGTCTATAGGATCTAATAATCAAACAATGAATTGCATATAGAAATCATGCCTATAGGAAATGCTTAAACGCTAGGCAAACTGTAGGTTAATATTCATTTCGTAACCAGTTTAATCACAATAATGTTTCTTTAATCAGGACATAGAAAATCTGCCTATAGGGTTTAATGCTTTAGAAACCCTTTCTATTGGACTTAATATTTATGTAAGAAGTTGCATATACAAACCATGTCTATAGGAAATGCATACGCGTTAGGCAAAACTATAGGATAACCAAACCTGCCATCCATTTACCCACTCTGTAATAAGTTCTAAAATCCAGAACGAGTCTGTCTCGCTTAATCTGTTTGAGTAATAATAACTGGGTAACTGGTTTTAACGTTTCAGTGTCGCGTTTTCAATATAAAACTCTTATGAGTCTGCGTTGTTTTTTTTTTTTAAATTCCTGCAAATCTGTCCGAAGCAATTCTTGTAAATTTTCTGCTCATCTCTTGAAGCTATCTTCCAAACAGTCTTTTAATTCACTCTTTCTTTTAAGGTGTTCTGCATTTTTAACTCTCCTGCATTTTCACTCAAAACAAATCTGCAGATTCCAAAGTCATTTCTGAACTTCTGTGATTTTCAACTTCCTATTTAAATTCTTATGCATTAGGTTCTTGTCTGAAATCAGTGCTTTCTGAATAATTTGTTTAAAATACTTCAATCTCTGACAATTGGATCTGATTTGCCTAATGCAGACTTTTTATCTGATTCTATGTGTTAAACTAGTCCGTCAGCCACTTAAGTTTAATTTAAAGACCAAACCAGTATGTGAAAGGCATGCTAAACTATATGCTATATGACTTACGGGGTTTTATGTGAGCCTTGCATGTTTGTTTGTCAATCCCCTTATTTGCTATTTGTTTTGGTTGTCGCTACTAGCATTTTATTCTTTTAAAAACCCATATATGCCTCTACCCATTTCTTCCCCTTTAGGATTAGAAGTCTCAATACCCCAGGACTGATAGGTTGGGACGGGTATTAGAATGCAATAAGTAAATGAGACTAATCGCATTTAATACCTTAACGGGTTGGGAAGGGTAGAATATTGATATGATGACCGGTGCGCTAATATCTCGTGTGACCCCTCTTTGAGGAGTGATTGCTGGGTATTGTACCGATGTGATCGATATTGTATTTAAACCTAGGACCTCTTTCCCCTTTTCTTTACTTATATAATTTTTTTTTAATTTATGTTCCAATTAATCTCTCTCTTTTAAATCACTTATGTCCTTTTTCTTCCTTTTCTAAAATTTTAAACTTTGTCTATAACTACTATATGCAAGTTTTATGTGTTTCTTTCTACTCTCCTTAAAGTCACAACTAAGCATGGCCGGGAACCACACTAGTGGATCTTTAGGGGTGCCTAACACCTTCCTCTCGAGATAATCTCAAGCCCTTACCCGAACTCTGGTTTTTCTTTCAAAAATCTTCTTCTTTTTTTTAAGTGTCCTAATGCACTATAATCACTAGGTGGCGACTCTTCAAATTTCATAGCCCGATTCCTCAAAAGGGAATGAGAGTTGTTTTGTCCATAATGTCGTAAACTCGATTTTGCCTTTAGAAAAAGGGGGGCGTCGACACATATCTGAAAAAAAGATCTCTTACCGGTGTGGCATGGTAAGATGTCGTTGTATCAACCACCCATTCCGAATCTGGACCTACCAAGTGCATGTATTCCTCTTCGTCATTTATGAAGAGAAAAATATTATCATTATTTTGAACCATGCAGTTGTGTTGTTGTCATTCTTCTGGCCACTGCTTTCACCTTTGCCCTTTCTTAGATTTGGGCAGTCTCTTTTGAAATGACCTGGTTAATCGCGATTGTAGCAATTTCTGGCTTTTGACTTAGATCGATTCCTGGACTTCCCGCGAGCTCTAGATTATCGTATGAAGATGGCAACGAGTGATGAGAGCCTGTCCTTGATTTTTAGGCTTCTTTCTCATCTTCTCATTGAGTATAAGAGCCGATGTGACGTCTTTCAACTCAATGGCAGTCTTTTCGTGCAGGATGGTTGTTGCCAAATTATCGTATGAAGATGGCAACGAGTTCAACGGAAAGATGGCTTTATCTTCTTCCTCAATTTTCACTTCGAGGTTGGCAAGCTGTGTGATTAGTCCGTTAAACACATTTAAATGTGATAAAAAATTCGTACCTTTACCCATGTGTAGGGCGTATAACTGCTTCTTTAGGTACAATTTATTTGTCAGTGTTTTGGACGTGTATAGGCTTTCCAACCTTGTCCAAATACCACATGCGGTGTCTTCATCAATGATGTTATTTACCACATTATCTAATAAGTGCAACCTAATTGCACTAGCAGCCTTTACATCCAAATCAGCTCAATCCTCAGCTTTCATGGTATCAAGCTTTTTGGCATCAGCATCTAGTACCTTGTGTAATCCCTATTGAATAAGTAGATCCCTCATCCTTCTTTGCCATGTTGAGAAACCACTATCTCCGTTGAATTTTCCTACCTCGTACTTTACTCCGGACATATTTTTTTTCACCAAGTATAGTACTACCGACAGTGAATAGTATTTCTGTGAATGAGCAGAACCTGTGCTCTAATACCAGTTGTTGGGAATCCCCACAGTAATAATATTCACGGTAATAAAAGCAGAATAATAATATAGCAGTGAGATACGGTAATCAACAAGAATAAAAGAGTGACAATGATACCAAGATTTTTACGTGGAAAACCCTTCTAATAAGGGAAAAACCACGACCCCAAGAGGAGCAACTGATATCACTATAGTAAGGAATTTTATACTTTGTAGGCACGAGTAAAATACTACAAAGACCACTACAACACTCAAAAGAAATAACCCTCTTTTGATATTCCATCTTACTACAACATCGCTCACACTCTCTATTTTCTTCACAGACTATTTTCTTATACCCTGTCTGTGATGCCTCACTCTTTCTTTCTCTCTTTGTTGGTGTATCTAAAAGAAGTGAAAGAGCTCTCCTTTTATAGGACAAAATACGTAGCCTCCAAGAATGATACAGTAGGAGAGGAGCTTCAATTCTCCTCAATTCATTTCCAAACTTGGGGCCAAAGTAATCATAGGCACATGCCTATTACCAAATGGAATGGACCCCACAGTTTACTATTAGTCAATTGAGGCGTTATGTGATCGAATTAGCATGTTTCTCCACACGCGAAATCCTAATCTGAAAATACGTGGTTAATTCATGCATAACTTCATAATTTAAATATAGGCTATGGAATTGGTATTGTTTGTTGCAAACGTGTTGATTTCATATATGTACGAATTATGTCAAAATCCGTCGGTTGGGTGCATCAAACAAGAGATCTTCGTTTTAGATGGCTGACTATTGAATCCATGAGCTGAAAGAGGCTAGACGTGATTGGCATTGTTTGGATATTTAAGAAACAGTCGTAAATGGAGTTTTCAACTAAATTTATATGTAATTTGGTTAATGTAATTCGAAATCTGGGGTTAATTGGGCCTTGAAGGCAGCCCATGAGAGTCCACCAAACTCTACAATAATAGAGTAATTTATTATAGAGATTTTTTCCTTCCTATACCATATATGAAACTTTATTACCAAAAATGTGCACAGTTTATAAATTACCCGCTCTGTCCATATTTTGTCTACAGTTAATATACCAATCATTAAATACTCATTAATAGGAGTTGAAACTTCCTAATTTGTGGCGCTAAAATACAGGAGAAGAATATTCTAAAAGGATTTGGGTTAATCAGATCAAATCATATAACGGAAATCCTTCGATATTCTCTCATTGTCAGTGCGTCGAAATCAGAAATCAGAAACTCAAATTCTCAGTTCGTCGAAATCAGAAGCTCAATTTCAAATCGTAGAAATTAGTTCTACAGAACTCAGAAGCTCTGTTCTTCATCCTTTTCTGTAAAATTTTGTTCTTCATCTTTTTCTGTCAATCCAAAAAAACAAAATATCGACAAAAAATTGAAGAATAGCTCAGCAACGTCACGCAATCATGTCCAAAATTCCAATAATGCTACATTTTAATGGCAATTGGGATAGCTATGGCAGATTTAGAGATTTTCAAGTTGATGGCATTGTGCTCGATGAGGATGCAAGTTACAGTATGTTGATTTCTACAATTGCAGAGCAATTAATGATTGATACTTCAGAAAAATTTATAGAAATCAAATACATTATGAACGAGAATTGTCCTCCAATGGAGATTAGGAACAATATGGGGGTTAGTGTGTATATGGAGACTATCACGACCCAAAATCCACTAAGGGTCGTGGTGGCGCCAGACACCTCTGTCAGGCCAGCCAACTAACTTATCAATTAATTCCTCTTTTATACTTTTGAAAATCTAAGGTTTTTCCTTCCATTTTTGTAAATAAAAGTTCACTACTAGAATTCAAATTTAAATAATAACAATTAGTACAAATCCGTTGTAAACCATCCC
>MU667958.1:81663-93281 GCA_026770625.1 Nicotiana glauca
CGCCTAATCCCGAAGGGGTAGAGACGAGATGGTCAACTCTGACACTCTCTAATAGTCCAATGATTATTTATCCTCAATATACATATTAAACAGTGAATTTATTTTATAAACATGATTCTAATCCAGCTAGAGGAAACAAGTAAGCACGTAATTCCTTCATAGGTAAATTTCCAGAATTTCTCTATAAATATATTCCAAATATTTTTAAGCTACCAAAGCGCAATAATAACTTAATGAAGTTCAAGACAACAACACAGACATGCGCAAATCATACCGAGGCGACGACCCGATCCAACAGAAATAAATGTGCACTTGCCGAGGGTCGATGGCGCGCCTACAGATGCATCTATTAATCTACCGAGGCATTCGGCCCGTTCCAAAATAAACACACACAGACAGACAATCAGTCAAGAAGTCAACAGGGAGCAATCATCCAAGAAAGGCCAATCCTCTTTAATAATTTGAGAAAACGAAGCTTAAGTCTTTTATGAAATCCATTTATTAATTTAATGTGATCTATTACCCCACTCTCGAATCATCCATGCGACGCGGTCAACATAAAATAAACAATCACCCTGCTCGCGTATCATCCATGCAACGCAGGTACACATAAGATACATGCTCAGATACTCAATTAGAATTTTATCAGGGAATAATTATCCAAATAAAACCAATTCTCTGCTTAACAATTCAGGAAATGATGTTTAATCTCTTTTTAAATTCGTTTACTAATCAAGGGTGATTTAAACAATCCAAGTCATCGATTAGTTCATAATTAATTCAAGTATAACATGCTGATAGGTCCTAACTACCCGGACAATAGCATAATAGTAGCTATGCACGGAATCTCGTCACCTCGTGCGTACGTAGCCCCCACAAATAGGAGCACATAATCAATCACTTCACCTATGAGGTAAATTCCCCCTCACAAGATTAGAAAGGAGACTCATCTCGCTCCGAAGATCCACAACCGGCATTATACATTCTTCCGAAGGCTCCAATTGATGCACCACGCTCCAAGACTAGCCAATGGTTACGCAAATCCATTAATATATGCTCAAATATTCATTATACACTAATTTATAGAAATTCCTAACCCCGATTGGAAAGTTGACCAAAATGCCCTCGGGCCCACGTGTCCGGAATCCAAAATTTTTTGAAGATAAAGTTTACCCATGACCTTAGGAACTCAAATATATAATTTTCTCTTAATTCCATACTCAAAATCGTGGCTAAATTCCAATAACACAATATTTCTAGGTCTTTCTCTAACCCTCAATTTTCTACCCATCTTCATACTAAAATCCATACATAATTAATGTATTTGACTCATAATAGGTAGAAATAACTTACCTTAACATTGTTGATGAAGAACCTCTATTGAATCCTCCCAAAACCGCCAAATCCATGAGAAATGAGAGAGAAATGGCCAAAATCTGACTTTTAAAACAATGCTTCTGCCCCAACTATTTCTGCTTCTACGGAATTACTCCCGCTTAAGCGGTTCCGCTTTTGCTGTCAAAAGCCACTTCTGCGGTCCTTGGCTCAGCCTCCCTTTTCCGCTTCTGCGATACACTCTTCCGCAGATGCGGTCCCCCTTCTGCAGAACCTTGACCACATTTGCGGTCCACGACCCCTCAAACGAATCCGCTTCTGTGGCTCCCTCAACCGCTTCTGTGGGGACGCTTCTGCGGTCCCATTTCTACAGAAGCGGAAACACCAGCAACCAGATCCTTCAGCCTTCTTCATAATTCTATTTTTGATCTGTTAACTACCCAGAATCCACCCGAGGCCCCCGGGACCCCAACCAGTCATACCAACCAATCCCAAAACACATTACAGACCTGCTTGAGGCCTCAAATCACATCAAACAATGTTAAAATCATCAATCGACCTCCAATTCAAGCTTTATGAACTTTGAACTTTCCAACTTCCTGATGTTTAAACTTATCAAATCATGTCTGATTGACCTCAAATTTTGCACACAAGTCATATTTGACATTACGGACTTACTCCAACTTCCAGAATCAGATTCCGACCCCGATATCAAAAAGTCCACTCCCAGTCAAACTTCTCAAAAACCTTCAAATTTCTATCTTTAGCCAAATGGCTTCAAAATGGCCTACGGACCTCCGAATTCACTTCTGATCGCGCTCTCAACTCCAGAATCATAATACGGAGCTACTCCTAGTCTCGAAATCCCAAACGAACATCGATAACACTGAAATGCACTTTAATCCAAACTTAATAAATTTCTTCCAAAATGCTACTTTCACAATAGGCGCCAAAACGCTCCCGGGTTATCCAAAACCCAATTCGGGCATACGCCCCAGTTCAAAATTATCATATGAACCTGCTGGAACCTTCAGATCCTGATTCCGAGGTTGTTTACTCAAAATTCTAATCCTATTTCATTCTTTCAACTTTAAGCTTCTCAAATGAGAATTTTTCATTTAAATTTATCTTCGATCTTCCCGAATTTAAATTCTGACCATGCGAGCAAGTCACAATACCTGAAATGAAGCTGCTCATGGCCTCAGACTGTTGAACGACGCGCTAGGGCTCAAAACAACCTGTCGGGTCGTTACAGAGACAAAAAATGAGAATAAAAACCTAGGATCGTATCTGTTACTCATAAGTGTTTGAGATTTCAATATGGAATTGGCTATTACAAATGAGAACACAAGTGCAGGTTTGTTATGTTTCAAATTCTATGGAAGTCTAATTTTAGGATAATACCTACAAAATTACTACATTTATCTACAAATAAACTAAAAATCAATTTAAAGATGTATAAAAGCAATATAGTTTTCCATGATTATCAACATCATTACTAAATTTAGACTACAATTAAGCTACAATCCATGTTGAAAAAAATTGACTACATAATTTCTATTCATCTACAATTTATCTACACAGATTCTATAATGTTGTAATGCTACTGTTTATCTTTATTTTCATGTAGGTTCGTTCGGGATAATACAGTTACTTGATATGCCAGCCTCTCTCGTTATAGAGGAATATCAAAGTGAAATAATAACTGAAAATACACAAAGTGTTATCGAAGAAGGACAAGTGTATCAAGACAAGCAAACAATTGCAAATGCAATGAGACACTATTCTGTCATGCACAAGTTCCAATTCAGGGTTAAAAGATCTAACCACAGAAGGTATGAAGATATTAATGGTGAAAAGATCATTATAACAGTTTTTTCCTTGTGATATGCAGATGAAAAGTAGTTCTATTGTATAGTATTTTACTTTATGTTAAAACAATGCTTTTATTGCATCTACATTGATAACCTTTATTATAACGTATTTTTTTGTAGTTACTAGCTTATATGCATTGCAGAAAACTGTAATTGGAACTTCAAGGCAACATCAATTAATAATTTTACAATGTTCAAGATCAGGAGTTTCAACCGACAACACACATGCACCTTAATGGATGATACATTCACACAGCGCAGACGTACTGCAGTTGTAGTTGGTAGCATGGTCATGTCATAGTATTGTGATCCCAAGACAGTTTACACACCGAAGGACATACAAACTGACATGTTATCCCAACACGGATTGAACCTAAGCTACATGCAAGCATGGAGGGCAAAGGAAAAGACTTTACAGTTATTGAGAGGTCATCCGACTGACTCCTACAACAAATTACCAAAATATTTTTATATTCTTGAGAAGACGTATCCTGGTTCAGTTGTTAAATTGAAGAAGACAACAGATGAATGATTCTTATATGCATTTGTTGCTCTTTGTACATCAATAAGTGGTTGGGAATATTGTAGACCAGTAGTAGTGGTTGATGGGACATTCTTAAAGACAGGCTATAGGGGAATTATGCTGACAGCAAGCACAATGGATGCAGCAAGTAATATTGTAGTTATTTTGTGGTTATTTTGTAGGCAGTGTATAAATTGTAGAATCTTTGTAGACATATTGTAGTTTATATGCATTTGTGTTTTTATATGCATTTTCAAAGCTTCCAGTTAATTAATATTTTATTAATAATATAGGAACAATATTGCCTTTGGCATATGCAGTGGTTGATTTGGAAAATGAAGCATCGTGGAAGTGGTTTTTTGAGCAATTCGAGAAAGCATACGGTGAAAGAACTTCAATGTGTGTTGTTTCAGATAGGAATGGGAGTATCTTGAAGGCAACATCAATTTTCTATCCGAGCGTGCCACACTACTCTTGCATGTGACATATTTGGACAAATATAAGGTCAAAGTTCAAGAAGGGTCATCTACAATTAAATGAATTGTACTTTGCTAAAGCAAGGTCATACACTATGAGATAAAAATGTACATACTGATTTAGTCGGTGCTTAACAGATTCCATCAGCTGGGTGAAAGATTTAATACCCAATATGTATGACTCATACTGCCCAGATTCTACCAAATAGAACCTAAAGTGATCTACAAAAGAAACATGATCCTTGTCCGAAGGACAAATGAAAAATTCTAAAAGATAAAGGATGCACAACTTCACCGCATCCTCATCGTTTACCCAAGATCAAGTGGTTACGATCTGTTTCAAATAAGACTTCTTCACTCTTAATTTGTTAGGAAAATAACTGCTCATTATTTTCTAACATAAGTGGGAGTATAACCAAAATCAGTAACCTCTGTTACACATCTTAGACCAGTAATTAGTACAAACTCACACAATCCAAAATTTAATGTTTCACCCTTTTTACAGAAAAATATGATTGATTGGATTTGGTCAATTCATACTTCATCAGAAGATGAATGGATTGATTTTGCATGCATATGGTGGGAAGAGATAGTAAGTATCGAAAACACGTCTTTTTGAAAAGATTCAAACCATTTGAGGATAGAAGCTCTTTAATTTGGCTAGGAATGCTAGCATCACATAAAGTGTGGAATCTAAGCACCCTATAATCAACATTATGTGAGCCAAAAAACTGTCCACTCTGCATAAATTATAAATTAATTCAAATTAATAAAATGCATAGAAAAAGGATAAATTCATCTACATATTGTCTACAATATAACTACAAATAATTATATAATATCTACAATTTAAAGCCTTTTCTACAAAAAGGAAGAAAACCCAGATAACTACAATTCTGCTTCAAATAGTAGTAGTTACCTAACATTATAACTACAATAAAACTACAAAAATATCTAAAGTTATAAAGGCAGAACATCATAACTACAAATAATCTTCAAAATTAAGATAATTAATCTACGATTGTCAAAAACATGTATAACATAGATTTTAACATCCTAAACCAAACAAAAAAAATTAGAAAATAAACTAATAAATGTATACCTTCGCCAATGATTGGTTCCAAACAATTTGAGGGTGTTTTGTTGAATGTTTCTTCATTTTTAGATTTTTCGAACCAGGAGACACCTTTGATTTCTTTCTTGTTCGAAGAGTAGGGACCTCTTCTACAAAGTCGGCATCATCAGCAATGTCTTTTCCTTTTCTTTTGACTTGTTTGACTGCTGTAGAACTTTCTCCAACATCTACATCAATTTTTTTTGGTTCTCATTTAAGCTCTGATTTGTCGGGGAGAGGAAGTATGACTAATATCTGTAATTGCATGTGTAGATTTACCTAGGTTTTTGGGTGATTTAGGGGATAAAACACCCAAATCAAAGGACGGTATATCACCTACTGCTGGTTTTTTTGGACTATTTTTCAAACCTTCCTTGTTCTTCATTGATGAACTTCAACTTAATAAAAATGTGGGTAGGAATTTGTTTAAAGGGTTTATTGAATTTTGTTTGAATTTAGAGGGAAATTGGGTGGTTTCAGAAAAAGGACAATGATAGAAAGAACGTGAGAGGGTAAAATAACGTTGGGGTACGGGGATGAGGGGTTAGGAGAGAGAAAGTGAGGGATTAGTACTGGAAAAAAACGGAAATGCTTTAATTAAGGAGTAGAAAATATCACATTAATTATAACCTTAATTAGATATGGTATAGAAATGATAATTTTGTATACTAAATGTAATTTACTCAAATCTTAAACATGTAGGATAAAAAGGTTTCCCAAGTGGGATAGGAATGTAAAAATTCCTTTATTTATTTATACTGTTAGAGTAAGGTATTACTGTCACGACCCGCACTTCCCACCTTCGGGGGTCTTTTTGATGGCGCCTACTAGTAGGAGTTAGGCAAGCCAAACTTAATCACTTATCTTCAAGCATCTTTTCCCTTTTTATAGTTAACAACAGTAAAATAAAGGCAACAGAATTAAATTCATAAGCGGAAATCTTAAATTTCAAATAACTGAAAAAAATATGGAATTTCCAACATGAATCTCTACCCAAGAACTGGAGTCACATACTCACGAACATCTAAGAATACTAAATACAAGGTCTGAAAGAAACATCTCTATTTTTTCTCGGATACAATGAGATAACAGTCAAATACATAAAGGATAGGGGAGACGCCGAACCTGCGGACGCCTGTAAGGCTACCTCGGTGTCTCGCTGGACTGGAAACCTGCACCCACGCTACTGGAACTGCTGACCAAAACCTGGATCTGTGCAAAAGAGCACAGAGTGTAGCATCAACACAATCGACTCCATGTGCTGGTAAGTGCCTAGCCTAACCTCGGTGAAGTAGTGACGAGGCTAGGACCAAACTACCAGATAAACCTGTACAGTTCAAAATATATACATACAACAGAAAGAAATACAGGAAGTAAACGGTCAACAAACAGAAGGGAGGGATCATGTTATGGGGAGGCAACAGTTATAATTAGGAAATCACAATATAAGATAGAAGCAACCAAAGAATTTATAGCGAATCAAGAACACGAATATTCCAAATAAAACACACAGGAGTCAGCCATTGTTGCGGCGTGCAACCCGATCCTCAAATATCATTGTTGCGGCGTGCAGCCCGGTCCGTGAATATCATTTAGCATTGTTGCGGCGTGCAACCCGACTCTCAGATATCATTGTTACGGCACGCAACCCGACCGATAAATATCATTATTGCGGCGTGCAACCCGATCCATATTAGTTATCATTGTTGCGGCGTGCAACCCGCTCCACCAATATCATACTTTCTCATCCAAACAACAGTCAACAATACAGGGCAAGAAGTAAACAAACAATGGAAGAAAATCTCAGCAAGGGAATACAACATACAACAAAGCAGTTAAATCCCGAAAAGGGAACAATATCAAAAAACTCAATGTCCCAGCAAGGGAGAAAATCAACAACCAACAAAACATCCCCGCAAGGGAATAACCAATAACCCATCTCTTTCTTTCGTATCTTACTTTATAATTTACTCCATCATTCGAGCCAATGCTCTAGAGAATCAAATAATCATAATGTCTTTCATACGTTCTTTACAATATATAGGAATCCTCGGTCAACACGAAAATTTCAACAAGTCATGGTAATCGCATTTTAAGGACTCACAGTCATGCTAGACACCAATGTATAGATACTCGTCACCATGCCTATACACCGTACTCGACAATTAGCAAGTAGCAAACAAGACTCAACTCCTATTCCCTCAAGCTAAGGTTAGACCAAACACTTACCTCAACTTCCATGGCTAGAATCAATCCACAAAGACCGCTTTCCCTCTCAAATTCGGCTCCAACTCAATCAAATCTATGAAATAATGACTTTATAATATCAATAATAGCTAAAATAATCAAGCCCAATGCCTAAATAGAGATTCCCAACCTTTCTTCCAAAAATTTCAAAACTCGACCCCGGGCTCGCTTGGTCAAAACATGAGGTTCGAACCAATTCTATATCACCCACTCCCTAACGATCCCGAATATACAATTTGTTTTCAAATTCGATCCCAAAACGAGGTCTAAATTGAAGAAAAATCGAAAAGCCCTAACTCTACCCTTTTCCCTCAATTTCTACCCTAGATTACATGTTATAGGCTTAGGAATTCAATAATTAATGATGGAAAATGAAGAAAACAAGTTAAACAATGCTTAGCCAATAAGTTTTGATGAAGAAGTTCTCTAAATTCGCCCTAGGACTTTGGAGAAGAAGGAGTTCGTGAAGTGTTATGTTATTCTCGTCACTAGTTCTGTTTTAAAACTTAAAAATCACTGGGCGAAAATGCTCTATGTGATCAAGGAATAAGGATTGCGATCACATAGGGAAAGGGGGGTGAGACACTGCGGTCGCGTAAAGGCAGGTGCGAACGCATAGAAGAAAATGTAAAGGTGGGGTTTCCATGCAATGCGATCGCGTAGAGTGTAATGCGATTGCATAGAAGAATGAAATGAAGCTGGTTTATATGCAATGCGATCGCGGAGAGAATAATGCAATCGCATAGAAGAGTTTCTGGACCCCCTTAAGTTTCTTTATGCGATCGCAGCACTTCCTATGCGATCGCATAGAAGGATTAACTGGGCACAGACAACAACTATTTTTTGCAATTTTTCTAAGACTAAAATCATCCTGAAACACATCCGAATCACACCCGAGTCCTCGGGGATCCTAACCAAACACACACACTAACTCAACAACATCAAACAAACTTAACCATATGATCAAATCGCCAAAATAACATCATAAAAGAGGAATCAAACCTCAATTCATCACTTTTTCATCGAACTTCATAAACTTTCATTTTTAGATAATTAGGTCCGAAACACATCAAACGACGTTCGATTTCAACGAAATTTCACAGGAAGTGCTTTGTGACTACCCGGCTCGTTGTCACATGAGTTACCACCCCGTTTCCCCCATAATATGTTGCTCTATGTTTCAATGTTAGTATTTGAGTTGATCGGATAGAATTGAATTGGTTTTAATTGGGAATGAGGCACTTAGCCTCTTAGAAGGAAGCTTGTTTTGGAAAAGTCAACCGGAAGTTGATTATATAGTTAGAAGGCTCGGATGTGAATTCCGATGATTTGATTAGCTTCGGGGGTTGATTTGTGACTTAGGAGTGCGATCGGAATTGATTTTGGAGGCTCGGTGTAGATTTAGGCTTGAATTGGCGAAATTTGAATTTTGGCGAATTTCGGTTGATAGGTGAGATTTTGATCCAAGGGTAGGAATGGAATTCCAAGAGTTGTAGTAGCTTTGTTAGGTGATTTTGGATATGTTTGCAAATTTTCAGGTCGTTCGGACATCGTTTGGTTAGGTTATTGATCGAAAATGCATTTCGAAAGTTCTTGAAGAACTTAGGCTTTAATATGGTGAAATTTGAGGATTTTGATGTTAAAGATAGTGTTTTGATGGTTCGAACAAGTTTGAATGATGTTATGGGTTATGTTGGTGCTTTTGGTTGAGGTCCCGGGGGCCTCGGTGTGATTTCGGATGGTTAAACGAGAGTTTGAAGCATTTGTTGCAGGTCTGATATTTTCACCTTCTGGTATTTCTGCATCTGCGAAAAAGGAGCCGCATAAGTGTTTCCACAGATACGGTGGGGGAGGTCGCAGAAGCGATCAGGAGTGGCACAGGGTATTTCCACATAAGCGGAAGGTTGGGCGCTTTAGCGGTGCCGCGTAAGCAGATAATAGACTGCAGCGGCGGTCGAGGGGAAACCGCATAAGCGAATGATTGGATCGCTTAAGCAATCAGCGATGGTTTTAAGTTAGACCGCATAAGCAGTCCATATGTCGCATAAGCGAGACCGCAAGTCCGGTCAGTTGACCGCAGAAGCAAAAAATCGCTGTGGCAGAAGGGTTTATATCATTAATTCATCCGCGAGCCTATGTCATTTTTCCTCCATTGTAGAGCGATTTTGAGAGCTTGGAGGCGATTTTGAAGAGGGATTCAAGGGTTAATGATTGGAGGTAAGTTCATTGGCCTAATTATTCAAGTTTATGGTAGAATTAACATGGAAATTGGTGGAAATTCATTAAAAAGGGGTAAAGCTAGGGCTTGAGTTTTAATATTTCAAATTGGAATTTGTTAGGTCATTTGAGCTCGGATTTAGGAGTTCTTGGTATGTATGGACTCGTGGCGAGACGAGGAATCTGGTAATGTGAGTTTTGTAATTTTTTGAGAAGCGGGCCCGGGGCTCGAGTTTTGTTAGTTTCGAGATTCCTGATATTTTTCGATTATTTTTGATTGGGTATTGTTCCCTTAGCATATTGTAATGCATTCGCTCTGATTTTGGTTAGATTCGATGTGCGTGAAGGCCAAATTGAGGGGCAAAGGCGTCGCGAGCTAGAGATTTCACCGGTTCGAGGTGAGTAATACTTGTAAATGATATCCTGAGGGTTTGAAACCCCGGATTTGCACATCATAGTGTTGTATTGTGGTGACTTGCATGCCAGGTATGAACGTGGGGTAGAGCACCGTAGGGGATTGTGACTTGGTCCGTCCCGATTGTTAATTTTACTGCGTGATTGACTGAAACCTACTTAATGCTATCATGATTTGGGCTGATTGCCATGTTTTGGGCTTCGTGCCGATTGTTTGGATCCCTTAGGGAGTATTATCACTGTGTACATGATGCTAAGCATATTTCATGATATCAGTCCTGAGTTAAACATTGTCTCGAAATGATTAGTATATTTCTAAAGTTTTAAACACTTGAGCTATGATTCCTAAAAATTGGAACTGAAAATGATAAACTTTACTATGCCTATATGGCTTACATGCATATATCTGGACTGAGTGTGGATCGGGTTGCGCGCCGCAGCAGTGTTGCATGTGCATTTCTGTACTGAGGACGGATCGGGTTGCACGCCGCAGCGGTGTGATATTGATATTGCGCTTGGGCTGTAGGAGCCCCTCTGAGTCTGAACCCCCACAGTGAGCGCGGGTACCCAAATAGATCGGGTTGTACGCCGCAATGGTCAAATGCATTGCATTGCATTCATGCATTGATTCCTGTTTGTACTACGTAACATAACATTTAGCACTCTCATATTATTGGCATCCATGCTATTTCTTGCATTGTGTACCAGATACCCTGGTTTATTTGTAAATAGAGTGTTGTGCCCGAGGGGCTGACTTATGTGTGGACTTGCACTATCTGATATCGCATTCATACGCTTACCGTTGGAAAAAGAATATTTTCAAAAGAGATTTTTAAACTGAGCTAGATGTTTCTAAAGGATTTTCACGGTTTTTTACTATCTTGTTCAAAAGGTTGTACTGTTCTATATAGCATGATGGAGTGTTCTTACGTGATTTCTTATCGCTCAGTTATTATTTACTCTTATTACCACTAAGTTGAAAGTACTCACTTTACTCCCTGCACCATGTGTGCAGATTCAGGTGTCCCGGGAGGATAGTTGAGCTATTTGCTGCTTCAGAGCTTCTCAGGAGTTGTCGAGGTAGCTGCCTGACGTTCGTAGGACTCGACTCCTCCCCTATCCCTTTATTATTTCCACATTTGTGAACATCAGTATTACTGAGGATTTATTATTTATCATCTTAGAGGCTCTAGACTGATGACCCCAGGTCTTTGGGAGTTTTATTGGCAGTTGTTGTGATTTCTGTACCACTTCTATCTATAATCACTATTTAGAACTATATCATCTGATAATCTAATGCTATAAATTGGAAAATGAGTTGTGTGGTTGAGTTGTGAGTGTTATATGGTCGGGCTTGCCTAGCATTTGATGTTGGGTGCCATCACGACCGGGATTGGGGTCGTGACAAGTTGGTATCA
>MU667959.1:1999-22048 GCA_026770625.1 Nicotiana glauca
GTGTGTGATCAACCATTCACACCCAAACCAACAAAATTCCATCAAATATACACATTTAAATCCCTACCATGTCCATGTATTTAAATTGGGAATTTATGGTCTCCAATCACTATACCATAAGTTGTAATACTTGATTCATACTCATATTCCCATAATATATCCATATATATAAGTCTAAGGTGTAGGATTTACCTTTTGAAAGAAATCTTGCAAAACCCTCCTCTGAGTTCTTGAAGGAATTTCTTGAAAATCTATGGATTTTAAAGATGATTCCATGTTAATATAAGTGTTTAGGAGTAGTAATCAACTCAAAATACTCCAAAAATCTTACCTTGGATCATAGAAATGAAGGGTGGGACGGATTCCTCTTGAGAGAGCAAGCCCTTGCTCCAAAAATGACTTGGGAACTCTCTATACCCGATCTTGGGGTATTTAGGGGCCTGCTACTAGCGCGCCCGCGCTAATCCCGCGCTAGTGAGGCAGAAGATAACTCAATTAGCGCGGGCTACTAGCGCTCCCGCGCTAAGGCCGCGCTACTGGCACATGCCCAGTAAAATAATCATAACTTTCTGTATACACCTCCAAATAATGAACGGTTTATTGTGTTGGAAACTAGACTCAAAGGGCTTTAATTCGATAGGTTGTTGGGCACACAAATCCTTATATAACGGGAGATATGATCATTTAAAGTGAGGTCTTGTGCTCACTCATTTACAATTTCGTCTATTATGAAATTTTCCAACTTCAAAAGTTCCCGTTAGCCATCCGAAATCACCCCGAGGCCCCCAGGACCTCAACCAAAAATGCCAACACCTCTTAAAACATTATACAAACTTGCTCTAATCATAAAAACACATCCAACAACACTAAGACCATCAAATTTTCTCAAATCAATGACTAAGTTCAACCAAAACTTTCGAAACTCGCATTCGATCAAAAACCCGACCAAACGATGTCCGAATGACCTGAAATTTTGCAAACATATCCAAAATCACCTAACCCAGCTACAGCAACTCTCAGAATTCCATTTCAACCCTCGGTTCAAAATCTCACCTATCAACCGGAATTCGCCAAAATTCAAACATCGCCAATTCAAGCCTAACTCTACACCGGACCTCCAAATTCAATTCCGATCATGCTTCTAAGTCAAAAATCATCCCCCGAAGCTAACCAAATCACCGGAATTCACATCCAAGCCCCCTAACTAAATAGTCTACTTTCGATTGACTTTTTCCAAAACAAGCTTCTCTTTAAGATGCTAAGTGTCTCATTTCCATCTAAAATCAATCCAATTCTACCCGATCACCTCAAATACTGATATTGAACATAGAGAAGCATATTGTGGGGGAAACGGGGCAGTAACTCATAAGACGACGGGTCAAGTCGTCACAACATGTCTCAGTCCAGTCCTATTCAGTATTATGTAACTCAGTGTTGATTCAGCATTCAAGTATCATGTAACTCAGTATGATTCAGTATTTCAGCATCATGTATTTCAGTATGATTCTCAGTTCCTGAATGTTGAACACCTGTATTTGGGCCTGAGGCTGCAGTTTGTGCTTTATGCATTTTGGACATAAGGTCGCAGTTATGTATATGTATACTTGTGCCTAAGGCCGCAGTTTGTGCACATATATATTGGCCTGAGGCTGCAGTTTAATATTCAGATAAACATGTTGTTCATCATTCAGAAGAGGGAGTATTTATATCCTTACTTCCTTTGTTCAGTTCAGTTATCAGTTATCATTTCAGTTACTAGTTATTTGTTATCAATTATCATTTTAGTTATCAATTATCAGTTATTAGTTCAGTTATTAGTTATCATTTCAGTTATCAGTTATCAGTTATCATTTTAGTTATCAGTTATCAGCTATCAACTATCGTTTTAGTTTCTATTTCAATAGTTATCATTTTAGTATCAATTATCAATTCTCGGTTATCAGCTCAGTTTCAGTTTCAACATTTATAATTCTTTATTTTAGTTGCTTTACATACCAGTGAAATTCAAATATACTAACGTCCCTTTTTCCCGGGGCATGCATATCACGATGAAGGTAATGATTTACTGGTTGATGATTCAGAGTGCTAGGATTCTCGTACCAGCTAATTTGGTGATCCCTAGTTCTTTCAAGGCATTAATATTACCTTACAGTCTTCAGTATTTTCAGACATTCAATATTTTCCGTATTTCATTAGAGGCTTCATAGACTAGAGTAATAGCTAGACAGAGTCACAGGCTTTTCATATTAAGCTATGTTGGTAACAAATATATTTTAAAATTGTATTAGTATTTCCGCACTTTGATTTATATCATCTAGACTTTTAGTATATCAGCATGTGTTAGTTTATCTTCCGTATTCAGTATGTTATGATACCACATGTTGATTCAGCTTTCCAGTTAGTTCGCTTGGTCACGTGTAGTCAGGCACCGAGTGTCGTGTTATGTCCAGGCCCAGATTCGGGGCGTGAAAAAGCTTGGTATTAGAGCACTAGGTTCAAGAGTCCTAGGGAGTCTATGAAGTCGTGTCTAGTGGAGTTTCCTTTATATATATGTGCCGACCACTCATATAAACTGTTAACTACCAAGACATTCAGGATTGTCTTTTTCTTTCTACTCTGGATCATGCCATGAATGTTAGAGCAATAGGTAATCTTCTCTTCCTATCAAATTCCAAACGTATTGGATGCCCAAGTGATGCGCAGGAGAAACCTTAAGTCCTAGAGAGGATAATTACCCAATGTGGTTATAATTATGAAGTACAGGTTGGTAAATATAAGACTTGAGAGGACGTTAAAAGTGGTATGCAAAAGATAGTAGTACATATTAAAGCATAACCTTATCAGAAAGTACAAAAGTAGTTATGATGTCTTATGGTTATCAGTTTATCTCAGTTACCAGTATACAATCTTTCAGTTAGCAACTCGTGGTTATTTAGTACTCCAGTATTCAGTTATATGTTTACCAAATATCCAATTTTCAGTGTATAAAAATTTCTGGTGACTTATGAGTATACAGTGATGCATATGGGTTCTCAAAGAAAATGTAAGTAATAGTTATTCTAGCGAAACCTTTGTATATTTTAGGTCTGGATTAAGACCAAGACTCACTGTATGGTGCATGACGTGATTTATCAAATGATGGTATACTATGAAGGATAAGTTTGTGTATGGTAATCATATGTGTTTGACCTTAGAGAACAATTTCTTTTAATTCTTGCAAATGGAGCCACATGCGGGATGATGATAGTTCAGATGTCAGACCCTAAAATTGGTCACTATAGTTTTGGACAGAAAAGAGCCTAAGGGTAAAATACATAGGAGTCAGAAACGTTTGTTATTACCAAAGATGTGATTTCGTTCAACTCATGCAAATGACTAGAAGATATGATATATGCAATGAGAACCAAGACAACCAATATTGAATTTCAGGGAATGATTTTAAGTTGTTTAGATTTATTCAAATCAGAACTAGAAGTACCACGCTAGTAAGCTACTATAAGAAGCAGCTATTGATGTGAGATAAAAGATTTGGCAGCTCCCCCTTAGGTTATGTGACTAAGTGATTACCGCAGATATTTATAGTATGATATGATTTTGTATTATATAGAAAGTTTGGGGTTAGACATTCTAATTTTGTTTAAGACATATGAACTCCCTAAGTGTGATCTATGCATACAGTTTAGAAAAAAAGGGGGGATAGTATGCGACCATAGAATAGGATCAGATGATGAGGGGAGCTAGGGGAGCTAGAAATATCCTTATTCCTCACTTTAGTTATCCAAAGTAGAACAAGAAAATGCGATTCTAGCAGGTGTTTAGTAAAATAATAATAAGTAAGTTTTGAGTAGATACAATGAATTAGCACTTTCAACAGAGCTAGTAGAGGTACAATTTGATCTACTTAGTAAAGTTAACAATAGCGAGTGGGTAATAATTTGAAATACCGAACATGTGTTAGAAACCAAAGAGTTTAAGTTAAACCTGAATTACAGTGGCAGTGGAAAAAAAATCAGCTAGCAGTGAGAGAGCAAGCTATAGAAGAATATCCTTTAGGAATTATCGAAATGGAGTTTCCCCAAGTTTGACAGTGTTAATAGAGTTAAATTGTTAATATTGTGTATGATAGTTGTGAATACATTAGCTTTTCGTTAATCGAATAATTTAGTTTTTCCTAGTAAGAAATATTTCTTAGAAGTAAGTTGGAAGATGAGTCGTCATTCACGTAGAGTGCAAAGAATTGCAGAAAATAAGGAAAGTTATTTGGATCCCAACAAAAAGAGAAGGATCCACAAGTATAAGACCTTTGGTCTAAGGGGTGATGTGAAAATTTTCAGTAAGTCCAGTTAGATATTTGAAACCAAAATAGTTAGCATGGGATATGAAAAAGAAAAATCAGTTTGGTAATGAGGGAAAAATTTGTATAATTACCACATGGATTATGTCTAGCATGTGTAAGAAACACAATGAGTAGAATGATCACTGAGCTTAGTTATTGATGACAAAGTAATCACAGAAAAGGTGTAAAATCATGCCTATTTATATGTTATGAGGTTAGTGCCATTGCACAGGACTCTAAAATTTAGAGTACATGTCAAAGACATAGGTCACAATAATGCTATAAGTGTTTTCAGGAAGTGCTTAAGAAGATAAAGTGTGAGAAGTATTACTCATGATTGAGGTAGATAAGACAACTCTGGTGAAAGAAGTTCACCGCTTAGCCTAGTTAGGAGTTCAATTTGCGTACTCCAAAGATAGTAGAGTTGTTGTCTAGAATATGACTTGTTCCCCCTTAGTAGCCGAAGAGAAGGAGAAATAATGTGATGATCCCTACGCGTTGCAGTTGAATGGGAGATTCACAAGTATAAAACGATGGCTTTTGAATAAGGAGGAGATGATGGTACTTTGAGGTACCAAGACAGATTGTGTGTTCCAGACACAGATGGACATAAAGAGGGAGATCATGTTAGAAGCCCATAATTCCAGGTATTCTTTCCATCCAGGTTCCCCAAAGATGTATCATGGTCTTAAGGATATTTATTGGTGGAACGACATGAAAAAAGAACGTTGCACACTTTGTGGACAAATGTCCAAATTATAAGTAAGTAAAAATCGAGCAGCAGAAAGCCTAGTGTTTTATCTCATAATAAATATATTTTGAGTGGAGATGGTAAGTATGAAATTTATAACAGGATTATCTTTCTCATTTTAAAAGCATGATTTGATTGGATGATTGTAAATCGACTTACCACAACACATTTCTTGCCAGTAAAGACTAGAGATTCAGTAGAAGATTATACCAAGTTGTATACTCAGGAAATCATCAGATGTATGGGACTCCGTTGTCCGTCATTTCGGATCGTGGTGCTCAGTTTAAAATGAACTTTTAGAAGTTCTTTCAGAAAGGATTAGGCATGAGTTTTTCATCCTCAGAAAGATGGCCAGGCAGAGCGCATTATTCAAACAGTTGAGGATATGTCCTTGATGTTAAAAGTAATTGGGATAATCATATACCTTTCATTGACCTTGCTAATAATAACACCTATCATTCTAGTATTAAGATAGCACTGTGAGAGACTCTGTATGGGCTCGCCAATTAGTTGGTTCAAAGTTGGTGAAGAGGAGTTGTTGGGACCAAATTTGGTCTATCAGACTATAGAGAAAGTTAAGTTGATTCAAGAGCGTTTGAAGATGTTAGAGTTCCAAGTTGATGGTTGGGTGTTTCTAAAAGTTTCTCCTATGAAAGGCGCTATGAGATTTGGGAAGAAAGAAAATCTCGGTCCCAAATATATCACATCGTATATGATCCTACAAAAGATCGGTCGAATAGCTTATGAGTTGGAGGTGCCACCAGAATTAGCGGTGGTACAACCAGGATTTCATGTATCATGTTATAACATTCAAGTTTCCAGTACTCAGATAATATTAGTTCAGTACTCAGATACTCATGTCAGGTCAGTACTCAGATACTCATGTTAGTCCAGTACTCAGATACTCATGTCAGTTTAGTACTTAGATACTCATGTTAGTTCAGTACTCATATACTCATGTCAGTTCAATACTCCGATACTAATGTCAGCTAAATACTCAGTTACTCGTGTTAGTCCAATACTTAGACATTCACGCCAGCTTAGTACTCAGATTACTCAAATATTCGTGCCAGTTCAATATTCATATATCCATGTTAGTTCAATATTCATGTATCCATGGCATACCAATATTCAGTTAATGCAGTAGTCATTCAGTTCAGTATCTCAACAGTTCAGTAATTATGTATTCATTTTGTTTAGTATACAAGTGTTAATGAAAGTTCATGTTTCCACCAGACCCGTTTAAGGTCCGGAGTTAGCAGAAGTTACAATCAGTACAATCATTTGAGGATGAATGATACCAAGGGGTAGATAATGTAACACCTCGTAAATTTGGCATAGGTATGAATGAGTGAAAGGAGTAGTAAGGTTATATTTTGGGCATGTGAAGTCCCATCGGGGTGATTATGGGTAAAATAGTTGTTTCAAAATCAAGATGGAAAGTGAGGTGCATAAGATTTGACAAAATCGACTAAGTTTGCAAAAGGTCTGTATTCCAGCAAGGTTTAGTGAACATTTGTAAGGAATTTGGGAAATATCAAAGAATTAAAGTTTTAGGCCTTTGAAATATCTTTTCAATGATATATTATGGAGCCCGAACGGATCTCTGTACAAAAAGTTATGTGCGTTTTAAAAAATAGTATGTGATATGCGCGCCATGTACCGCGCCCCTAGCACAACCGCGCTAATTTTGAGGCAGTGTTACTGCCGTTTAGCGCAGTCAGAAACGCGGGCAAGTCTTCAGGTGTGTGGGCGCGCTCGTGGGGGGTCGTTTTAAAGCCATATTTCGTCCCCCATAACCCCAAAATATAAAAACTTGCTCTAGAAAGGGGAACTCTCAAAAACCTATCTCCTTAAGGGTCCTTCCACCATCCAAGGTAAGTTATAATGGTGATTCTAAGTTAATTTCAATTTTCCAACATATTCTTAACATGGGTAAACCCTCCATATCATTAGATATTTGATTGGGACATCATTGTTGAGAGAAGGAAGCCTAGAACTCGAATTCAAAGGGTTTGAACTTTAAAAAGGTAATGTCTTCACCCCCTAATTGATTATAGCATTTGTTCAATGATTTTAAATCCTAGTTCATGAGATATGAGTTGATGGGTTTGATAGAAAATTATGAACGATTATAGGTTTGGGGTGTTGATTGTTGATTATTGGTTAAGGGTGTTGTTTACCTTATGGGTGATAAAGAATAATGTTGATTATATGTTATGCCCCATTTTCCCCTCTTTGCATCGGGAGATCGGGTTTATGACACTTCGGGTATAGGACAACTCGTTCCTTTTAGGAACTGGGTTTTGCATTTGAAGAGTCGCCACCTAATGATTTGAGGTGCATTAGGACACCTACAAGGTTCACTTATGAATTTGTTTGATAACCAGAGATATGGTAAGGGCTTGAAATTATCCTAAGAAGAAGGTGTTAGGCACCCCTCAGGATCCACTAGTGTGGTTCCGGTCCAGATACTTCTTTGTAAATTTGGTGCAATTAACATTTAAACAAATAAGGCTCAAATAAGAGGGGGTTTCAATACATAAATGGTTGGAGGTGATAAAAGCAAAATAGAACAATCATAAAAAAAAGCTGATTTTTTTAAAAGAAGTCATAATGCTTTAAAGGAAAAGAAAGAGGAGGGGAAGGTCCTAAGTTTATTTGTAATATAGATCACATCAATGCAATACCCGTTATAATCACTCCTCTAAAGAGGGACTACACGTGATATTAGCGCACCGATCATCATATCCATATCTACCTTTCCCACCATGTTAAGGTACTAAAGCACGGATTGGTCTCGACCACTATTGCATGCTATTACCCGTCCCATTCCTATCAGTCTCGGAGGCACTTAGGACTACTAGTCCTAAAGGGGAGGGATATTAGGCTGACTTTGAGGTTTCAAAGGTGAAAAATCTAAGGCGACATACAAAACACTAGGACTGCACATTAAAAGGGGAAGCACGTAAACACTTAAGGCTCATGTATACCTCCTCAAGCAAAGCAACCAAATAGCATGAATCAAACAACAATCAAGGTCTGAATCTGAAAATAATAAGGCAGGGGGAGTTTAAGTTGTTGAAGCATACCAATCTATTAAGTAACTCAGATAAGAAGTCTGAATCAGACATGCCTGCTGGTTGTAGCAATTACTAGTTAACAGAAGTGGGCTCAGTTTTATTTGTTGTTATTACCTAAGGTTTGCCAAAGTGTTTGGGTGAGATCTTATGAGCATGGTATATATTACTGATTCAGAGTGCGGCAAAGCGGGAACAAATTTAAAATGAGTGGTTTGAGATCCTATAGGCATGCTTGCTAAACTGTGTCGATGAGGAGATTAGGTCTTTTTAAAACTAGCTCGGAGCAGTATGAGTTAGGCCGATTTTTGGACTAGACTAGTTTCAAATTTTATAGACGTCGGCATCTATTATTAAATCCCTATAGACATGATATCTAGTTGAACATGAGATGAAGCAGGTAGGATTTACTTGAAATTCCTATAGGCATAATTTCTATGAAAATATTGATTTTAACATTATGAACATGATATCTACTTATAGCCGTTTAGATCCTAAAAAGCATGGTGTCTAAGTGTGGTAACAAATATGCTTAATTTTAAACAAGTCCTATAGGGAGGTTATCTAAATGTAGAATTGAACATGCAGAATTTAAAGTAAGTCCTATAGGCAGGTAATCTAAATGTAGATCTGAACATGCAGAATTTAAAATCAGTCTTATAGGCATGTTTTCTACCCTTCAAACAACTGAACATGCATAATTACCCATCCCTTTTTTCGCTAACCAACCCCAAATGTTTATTACAACTTATTACACACCAGTTGCTGAATTACATCAAGAAAATATGTAAAAATAGGAAAAAAATCATAGGAAGCCTGATTCTGACTTCCTCTCTAAGTTATGGAACAAAATGCCTCAAATACCACTTGTTTCGAAGCTTTTCTCAGACCTGGGTGTGTTAAAGTCCCTTAAGGGTCTCAAGGGACCCCGGGCAGAGCTTACACCCAAGTTTGCAGAACCAGATAGAGATGAGTGCAGTATAGAAGGGCCAACCCTTATGTGTCCAAGTTCAGAGGGAGATCATGGGTCCCAAGGCAAGGCTCACATAAGAGGGGTAGAACCTAAGTCTAAGAATATGGTGGAAGTGCAGGAATATGGATTTAAATCTGAGTGGAGAATAGAGAGGGGTAGGGGTGATGGAAAATAATAGTAGTAAAGCATAGAATTAGTATTTTCAAACAAAGGGGTCAGGGGTTTGGGAATACGTTGCAAGGAGCATATGTCCTTAGCCAGGGATCAGGTTTTGGCATACCTATAAGCCAGCCAGAGAACACAACACATAGAGGGGATATGGAGGTTATGACCCCAGGGGGATCATGTTTGGGTCATGCACAACAATGTCTAATGCTAACATACCCACAAACCAACCAAGGAATATCAAACACATAAGGGATATGAGGGTTTAGGATTCATCGGTCATAATAAGTGACTGCCAGAGTTTATACATAAGAAAATATTAATTCAGAATAGAAAGGGGTAGATTACAACATGCTTAGTAATAGAACTTGATTAAACACAAACAGGGAACATGCAAAAGTGAAGGAAGTAGTAAAGAAACATGTTGTTGTTTATGCTGAAAATTAGTTAGGACATACCAGTAAAGATGCAAATGCAAAAAGAAAAGTAAGCAAGCTTCCCACAGCCTAGACTTGGCTTTCAGCCGGCTAGACAAGGCAGCAACACAATTAGTAACAGAGCAGAGAGAGAGTTTTTAGTGAAGTGTGTGTTTTGAACTCACGTGTTTTGTTTCTTGTGTTCTTTTTTTCGCTTTTCCTTTTTTTCGTGTTTGAAAGAAGAGGGGTGCCGGGTATTTATAGCCTTTTGAAAACGAGTGAAGAAAAAGGTAATAAGTAAAATTTTAGCACAAATATGGAAACAATCAATAGTCTGAATCAATTATACAAGTAATTTTCTTTAATTAAGGAATCACTGTTTAACATATTCAAATAAGGAAGGAAATCAATTTTAGAGACAGCCTGATTATTGTCATAAAAGAAGTAGTAAAAGCATTAAGTACGCAATCGAGTCTAAGTGCAGGAATATACTTATTTTGGAAATAGATTCAACAAGGTAAATATTACAATAAGGGGAAGGGAATCGATCAATTCTAAGCAGGTGAGTAAAATCATCGTTCATAAAAGAAAAGTTTTTGAAATCAGTCCCAAGATTGAAGATCAATCAAAGAAGGAACTTTAGCATATAAATAGAGTGAACAAACACTAGGCATGCGAGGCCAAACCTATTGGCAAAAGAAACATCATACAATAGTAGCACAAGGTTCAGTAGATAGCAGACATTCGAAGAATAATAATCAAGTAGGTCAAGTCATATTGAATCAATAGTGAAGAAAAATAGAGTATCATAAGCATGCAAAGGGTCTCACAGTAGCAGATGAGAAAACCTTTTGAAAAGTTAAGGTTTCAAGAATAGTCGAGTTTTAAAGATAGTAAAAAACCCAAAATCAGAGGAATCACATAAAGAAAAGAGATTCTGAAACAAGGAACTTCAAATCGAGTCAGGTATTAAAACGAACAGTTTCAAACCCAAAGACATAGGTTCTTTTCAACAATAGTCGAGCTTAAAAGATGATAAACAAGTAAATCGAACAAGAACTTAAACAACAAGCACTTATCTAACAAACAACTTCAAACTCGAATGAGACCCAAAAGAAATTAGGGTTTTAAACATATCAACTCATATAGAAGAACGACATGAGCAAAACATAGCAAAATCTGAAACACGTTAAAATCATAGAAGAGTTTTCGAAATAATTTAAAGAAAACCCTAATCAGAAAAGATGAAGAGTCATTTTGAAAGAAAAGTTGAAGAAGCTTCAAGAAGATGCTTAAAAGTTCATGGCAAGCATATATCTAAGATATATCTGAAAGAAATCAAAAAAGTCTTAGAGATTAGGGTTTCAGAAAAACCCAAGAGCACTGAGAAAGGCCTTGAAAGTTACCGATCTAAATAGGAGAGTCAAAGGTCTGACTCGAATGCCCATGGCTGGCCGGAGAAAGGTCAGGGATGACCGGAGAAAGGTCATCGAGCAAAGACTGGACCAAATCCCTTCAAAGTATGGTCATGAGGCCACCTAACCAAACACATAGAAGCCATGTAAGGCTGGTATAGGTCTCGGATGTCCCCGAAAGGCCATGGATTGGGGTGGATTAGGGTGGCAGTGGCTAGGGTTTGTAGATGTTGTAGAGAGAATTTGGGAGAGGAGGGATTCAGAGGCGGGGTGGGCGGTGGTAACAAATGAAAGGGTTTGGGGGTAGTTCGGGATTAATTAAGGCAAGGTGTAATAGTGGTCGTTGATCTGAATGACCAACAACCTAGATTAGAAGGGGTAGGAAGGTCAGTTTATGAAATTGGGTTTGGTCCAGTTTAATTTGCAATTGGGTCGGGGTTCAATTAGGGTCAGAATTGGGTTATAATTGAAATGAAATTGGGTCATTATTTAAATAGCTAATTTTCCCTATTTAATTTACAAAAAATTTTAAATTAATTTTTGTAAATAAATTAAAGGTACTAAAATGATTTATAACATATAATTAACAATTTAAAAATACAGAACTTAATTTATGAATATAAATACAGTTAAATCTTAAAAGATGCTAATATTGCAATTATATAATTTTAGCCTTAAAAATACTAAATAATTTTGTTAAAATATGCAAAAATTCCCTTAGCTGTATTTTAGCATAAAAATAAATGTTCAACAAGTGAATCACCAAATATGATAATTTTATAAATAAATATTGGATTTTTACAAATAAAATATGAGAATAAATTGATTTAAAAATGTGACGACCCGACCCGTCGTCTCATGAGTTACCACTCCGTTTTCCCTATTTTCAGCTTCCTTATGCTTCATTATCTATATCTTGTGTAATCGAGTTGATTTGAAGTGGTTTTAATAAGAAATGAGACACTTAGTCTCTTTTAAGAAGCCTTAAGTTGGAAAAGTCAACCGGACATTGACTTATGAGTTAGAGGGCTCGGATGTGAATTCCGATGGTTTGGTTAGCTCCGGAAGATGATTTGTGACTTAGGAGTGTGATCGGAAGTGGTTTTGGAGATCCGGTGTAGAATTTGGCTTGAATTGGCGAACTTAGTATTTTAGCAAAATCTAGTTGGTATGCGAGATTTTGATCCGAGGGCCGGAATGGAATTCTGAGAGTTGCAATAGCTTCGTTAGGTGATTTGGAATGTGTGTGCAAAATTTCAATTGATTCAGAGGTGTTTAGGTCGAATTTTTGATCGGATGCGAGTTTTGGAAGTTCTAGTTAAACTTAGGCTTTGATTTGATGAAATTTGATGATTTTGATGTTAATGGTAGTGTTTTGATGGTTCGAGCAAGTTTGAATAAGGTAATAGAACTTATATGTGCTTTTGGTTGAGGTCCCGGGGGCCTCGGGTGAGTTTCAGGGTAGTTTCGGACCATTTCTAGGCCATTTTTAACTGCTGGTTTTTGTCTGCAGCAGTGTTCTATGTGATTGTGGACAATGGGTCGCGATCGCGGTGACTAAAATGTGAGAAACATGCTAATGAATCGCGATCGCGTAAAGCCTTTCGCGATCGCGGAGAAGAAATATTCTGTTGCGTTGATCCCACTTCGGAAGCTTATATCTCACAATCTATAAGGAATTTGGAGGTAATCCAAAAATGAAAGTTGTATCTCTTTGAATCTAGTTTTCATAAATGTAAATTAATTGGAATTTCAAGTTGTGTACAAAAGTCTATGGTGGTTACACTATAGGCTGCCCGGGAAGGTTTCTAATACACAGGGATGACTTTATAAGCTTATATCTCGCAATGTATAAGGAGTCAGGAAATGAGCAATATATGAAATTAAATCCCTTTGTGTATAGTGTTCAGAACATTAAACCATTTGTCATTTGGAGTTGTGTGCAAAAAGTTATGACCGTTATACTGGAGGCTGTCCGGAAGAGCTAGGAACTGTTCATCGCGATCGTGAAGCATTGTCCGCGATCGCGAAGAGTAAATTTTTGGGCTGGAAAATTGTTCTCCGCGATAGCAAAGCATTTTCTGCAATCGCAAAGAGTATATACCTGGGCAGAATGTTTTAAAACACATCAGTCGCGATTTTGGGGTCATTTTACACCCATAGTTGCTCGTTTTTGGAGATTCTTGAAGGAGACTAACGAGGGATTCAAGGGGGAACATTTGGAGGTAAGTTTCTTGGACTCCAAACTCGTTTTTATTGTGAAATCCATCTAAGAAATCATTCAGTTTTTGCTAAAATGGAGGAATAGGGCTTAGAATTTTGAGATTTTAAATTAAGGATTTGAGGGGTCATTCGAACTCCGATTTTGGCATTCTTGATATGTATGAACTCGGGATGAGATGAGGAATCTAAATATGTAAAAATTTATGAGTTTCGAAAAGTGGGCCCGAGGCTCGGGTTTTGGTAATTTCGGGATTTGTGCTCGTTCTTGATTGTTTTCGCTTGGGCTTTGTTCCCTTAGCATATTGTGATGTATTCGCTCTGATTTTGGTTAGATACGATGCGCGTGGAGGCCGATTTGAGGGTCAAAGGCGTCGCGAGCTAGAGATTTCACCGGTTCGAGGTGAGTAATACTTGTAAATGATATCCTGAGGGTTTGAAACCCCAGATTTGCACATAATAGTGCTGTATTGAGATGACTTGCACGCCGGATATGAGCGTGAGGAAGAGCACCATTGGGGATTGTGACTTGGTCCATCCCGGTTGTTGATTTTTACCGCGTATTTGACTGAAACTACTTGTTATCATCATAATTTGGGTTGATTGCAATGTTTGGGCTTCATGCCAACTATGTGAATCCTTCGGGGATTGATATTAATGTTTTAGCATATCTTGCATATCATTTGGTTTCAGTCCAAGGTTTTAAATACTGTTTGCAAACTCAGCCATGATTCTAAGTTTTGAAAACTCAAATGATATTTTAAATGTTATTTCGGGCTGAGAACTACTTTTTTACAAATGCCCAAGGGGCTTATGTTGATTTCTAGACTGATTATGGGTAGCTCGGGCTGCGTGCCGCAGCAGTGACTTAAAACAGTGGTAACAATGGCACTGTGTGATGTGACTTGAAATATTATGGGTGGCTCGGGCTGCACGCCGCAGCAGGAACTTAAAACAATGGTAACAATGGCACTATATGATGTAAATGGGTCAGGTAACAAAGAATGACCAGGATTTGATTGATGACACGATAGGGCTTGATATTGCGCTTGGGCTGTAGGAGCCCCTCCGGAGTCTGTACACACCCCCAGTGAGCGCCGTCGACGATAAATGAATGTGGGTTGCTCGGGCTGTGTGCCACAGTGGGTACTGGAATGTACCATCATATGCATTGCATTGCACTCATTCATTTGTTCCTATTTGTACTGGTTGTCATGACATACAGCACGCTCATTTCATTGGCATCCATGCTACTTCTTGCATTGTTTACCGGATACCCCGGTGTTATTTGTTGATGGAGCGTTGTGCCCGAGGGGCTGACTTACGTGCTGACTGCACTATTTTTGTCGCGTTCATTTGCTTAAACTATTAAAAAGGAATATTTTCAAAAGAGGTTTTAACTGAGCCCAGATGTTTTCCAAAGGATTTCACGGTTTTACTGTTTTTCTCAAAAGGGTTGCACTGTTCTATATAGCATGATGGAGTACCTTACGTGATTTCTTGCTTTCAGCTATTATTTACTTTTATTACTCACTGAGTTGGAGTACTCACTTTACTCCCTGCACCTCGCGTGCAGTTGCAGGTATTGTTCTCCCGGTAGTAGGTTATTAGCTGATTGAAGGTATACTATTGTAGATGAGCAAGGTGACCATCGGCGTTCGCGGTACCGGACCTTGTCCTTTGATTCCAGAATTTAACTTTGTATATTATTATTGGCCCGGTAGTCGTGTTCAGTCTTCTTTAGATGCTCGTGACTTGTGACACCCCTGCGTTTGGGTTTTTGCTTCCGCTAATTATTAATAATAAATCATATTTATACTGCTTATTTATGTTTAATTATTGTTGAAAGGGTTGTTTAAGAATGGTTGGCTGGCCTTGTCTTCACGAGAGGCGCCATCACGATCGGAGTGGGGTTTGGGTCGTGACAAGTTGGTGTTAGAGCCTAGGTTACTAGGTCTCACGAGTCATGAGCAGGTTTAGTAGAGTCTCGCGGATCGGTACAGAGACGTCTGTATTTATCCTCGAGAGGCTGCAGAACCTTTAGGAAAACTTCATATTCTTAGAACTCTTATCGTGCATCCTTGATTCAGCTTGAAATGTAACTCTTGGAATTCCTTCCACGCGTTCGCATGCGCGCATGAGCGTTCGGTATCAGATGTGCATTGATGGTCTGTGATTCCCCGATCGAGGGGCAAGATGTGATTTCTATGAATTGATGTTGGGCCAGTCTGAAGGACTTGAGGCCGGATCTTTGCTTATGGCTTGTGCACCGAGGTGCTGATTGTGTGAGCAAGTATTTTGAACTTATATGTTTGGTATTGCCCCTATTAGTGGGAATCATGGCTGGATGGCTACGTGAGGAGTATGATAGTACTGTGAGATGTATATATATGACTTGGAAGTGACGAAGAAGGTCTACTAGATGATAGATGAACTATTGAGTGTATGATTTCCATTGTGATGGGGTGTGTAGTCCCAAATTATGGGTGCGTGAAGAATCTTTTTATGTCTCCTATTTGGAGTGAAGTAAATTTCATGTTACGGTATGAGTTTAGACTCAGGAAGATTCAGTGATTGTGTAATGTGTATGGCAGTGGAAGGTATACAAAAATATTAACTAAAGGTAAAGCTAGTGGGTAATTGGCTTATGAGGGGAATCTATTTGTCATACTAGTTAGATAAGTTTGGGAGCTGAGATCACTTCTGTAAATGTATTATGACGAAATCGTTGAGTCAAGGATACCACCTTGAAGGTCGAAAACATTAAAGAAAGAATATGTTCTTACTCGGTTGAATAGCCCAATAATGGAGGATTGAAAGGTATTTTCTATGTGTTATGATTCAAATAGGTGCAACGCATGTCCATGTATCAATTTTGATAATATAATACATGTAATATTGAGATTAATGTTGTTGATATACATTGTAATGCTTTGTCAAGTTGTGGACGTATTGTTAGGATAGTTTTAGTGATTCTCTGGCAGGTGGATAGGCCCAATTACAAAGGAAACTCTGCCGAAATTTTTGAAAAATTTGGGACTTAGTAAAATTTTGTCGCCTAAGGAGTNTTGTTTCCACAAGCTTATGAAGGAGTGAGTTTAATCTCACCATGGTATTATGGCAGCAATAGAGTATATGTGGTGTGATCTATGGCTTCGAGCCACGTTGGGAAGCTTGCTATTGGTTAGCAGATTGTACGGTTATGTACTGTGTTAGTTCTGATTTGATGCATGCTGGTGAATCAGTTCTGGTTGTGGAAATTGGGCCGAGAATGGCACGAGTGAAGGAAATTTTTTGACAAGATGTCATGAGCTCGGATGAGCAGGAGATAAGTTTCGATGTTTATGGTAAGTTGGCATTGTCTTCAGCGTCACCTAAGGTCGGTGTTTTGTAAAATGGGTTTTGCATCCTGGTTAATGATTCTTGATCGCTCTTTAGCATTAGTGCGACCGGTGGTTTGGAGGTACGCTCCAGATATTGTTGTAGTAGGTTGTGGGAGTGTGTCCCACAGGAAGATTATATAAGTGTGGCATGTGATCACCTGATTGATTAAAGATGTAAACCAAGTATGAAGTTTATGATGGTGTCGTTAAATTAAAGATTCATGCCTGGAGGGCACTTGGCATATCGGGTTGTGAACTGTGGAGGATTACTCCGATTGTGATGGTTGTTCTTGTGTGTTATGAGAAAAATGGGAGTTATTATGGACCTTTGAAAAGTTATCAAACTAAATTGTGTGATATGTAGTGGAGGATCGAGATTAGTGTGTGTAAAGTTCAGTTCAGTTCTGAAAGAGAGTTCATAAAACTCTTAGGCAGCGGGTAGCCTCAAATAATTAAGGAAATGGTGCTGCTAATTGGAAATGATTTGACGAGATTATATGTTTCAAAGAAAAAGGGCAATGTGATTAAGTTAATGGCATTTAGTAGTAGTGCATCACTTTCAAGATAGATCGACTGCTGATATTCGAGTTTGCTTGGTGGCATAGAAGGTTTTTAGAGTATCTCTCATGATGTGACTAGGTACTAGAGGTGAGTTATATAAGAGAGTAGTGGAATTGGGATCAGATATGGTAATTCGTGTGTTTTATGGACTTGGAGACTGGAGTTCTCATATACATGTTAGCTTGCGATTGTGGATGGGAAAATGTGGGTAAGTTAGTCAGATATTAGTATGTGCTATGATCCAGCCAGTGTGGACCTTCGAAGGGTTATTTATCTATTGTGTGTAACTGGAGTTGATGTGTGGTCCATTGGTATACCTATATGGATATGTGTCCGGCATCGAGACTGTTTTGTTGACTTCGAGTTGTTGGCGAAGGATGTGTTGATTCGGTTATTTTGAACCATTAGTAATTGGGAAATCTATGAGTTACCTTCCTGTGTTGTGAGACATTAGGATTTGTTGGTTACAACACCTATGGTGCAGTTTCTGTCAGAGTTTCACAGTGGAAGTCGAGCGGAAAGAATAATTAGGTGTTGCTCGGCAAATGGCGTATCGGTTATGTCCTATCGGGTTTGCATGGTTTATGTTACTTGTTTCACCATGGGTGTAAAGATTCGCTTTGGTTCCAAACATCAAATTGTGCGTGGTTGTCAATTTTGAGCATAGTGACTTGAGGTGTCCCATGTGGAGCATTGTTTGGATAGGATCGTGCATTGTAGAGAGGCTATGTAGTGATATGACCTTGCGGGTTAGATATGTGTGTTCTATTCTATGATGTGAGACGAATTCGTAGCCTTGTGTTGTGATGGTACCGGCAAGCTTGAGGTACAACTCTTTCATTTGAGTCATTTTCATGAACTGAGTATGTTCGGACTGTTGCTTATTGGGGCGTGTATTGTACGAGTTGTGGCTTAGTCCTGTATTAATGTGTAATATCACCAGAGTAGTGTGTTAATTAAATGAGATCGTTGGGATCTTTAATGAGTACGAGCATATTCGATTTCAGTGCGTTGGAAGGATAACATCGAGCTTCGACTCAGAAATTTGATGTAGTATTTTCCAAAGGAGAAGTGGTTCCATGAATAGTTGATCCGAGAAATGGTGATGGCTTACTGCGTGTTTTAGTTATCAGTTGCAGTATATGTAAAAGTATTGGAAAGAAACTTTAGTTGTTAAGAGGTTTTCTACCGGTATTCAGGCCTTGTGTGCAGCTGCCGTTAATGGGAGTTATCACTGCGAGCATTTAAGTAATATGTTATGTCATGTAATAGCACCTGAGGTTACAGGTATGGGTTATTGCAGCTTATTCGGCTTATTCACAGTATAAATGTGGGATTCTGATCATATGAAAGATTTAAAAAAATGGAAATGTGGCCCTATGCCTTATGGGCTAGATGGGATTGCAAAATTTCAGTTATAGTGTGTTGTCGTACCTATATGAGATACGGTAACATGGGATCACCCCCGGGTATATGCATGGTAAGGTTATCCAGCGATTGGTTGACTTTTAGAACAACTCTGAGTACGCTCGAGGACAATCGATTGTTTAAGTTGGGGAGGATGTGACGACCCGACCCGTCGTCTCATGAGTTATTGCTCCGTTTTCCCCATTTTCAGCTTCCTTATGCTTCATTATCCATATCTTGTGTAATCGAGTTGATTTGAAGTGGTTTTAATAAGAAATGAGACACTTAGTCTCTTTTAAGAAGCCTTAAGTTGGAAAAGTCAATCAGATGTTGACTTATGAGTTAGAGGGCTCGGATGTAAATTTCGATGGTTCTATTAGCTCCGGGAGATGATTTGTGACTTAGGAGTGTGATCGGAAGTGGTTTTGGAGGTCCGGTGTAGAATTTGGCTTGAATTGGCGAAGTTAGTATTTTAGCGAAATCCGGTTGGTATGCGAGATTTTCATCCGAGGGTCGGAATGGAATTCCGAGAGTTGCAATAGCTTCGTTAGGTGATTTGGGATGTGTGTGCAAAATTTCAATTGATTCGGAGGTGTTTAGGTCGAGTTTTTGATCGGATGCGAGTTTTGGAAGTTCTGGTTAAACTTAGGCTTTGATTTGATGAAATTTGATGATTTTGATGTTAATGGTAGTGTTTTGATGGTTCGAGCAAGTTTGAATAAGGTAATAGAACTTATATGTGCTTTTGGTTGAGGTCCCGGGGGCCTCGGGTGAGTTTCGGGGTGGTTTCGGACCATTTCTAGGCCATTTTTAACTGCTGGTTTTTGTCTGCAGCAGTGTTCTATGCGATCGCGGACAATGGGTCGCGATCGCAGTGACTAAAATGTGAGAAACATGCTAATGAATCGCGATCGCGTAAAGCCTTTCACGATCGCGGAGAAGAAATATTTTGCTGCGTTGATCCCACTTCGGAAGCTTATATATCACAATATATAAGGAATTTGGAGGTAATACAAAAATGAAAGTTGTAGTTCTTTGAATCTAGTTTTAATAAATGTAAATTAATTGGAATTTTAAGTTGTGTACAAAAGGTTATGGTGGTTACACTATAGGCTGCCCGGGAAGGTCTCTAATACACAGGGATGGCTTTGTAAGCTTATATCTCGCAATGTATAAGGAGTCAGGAAATGATCAACATATTGTAAGCACGTGATTTGTTGCCCTATATGAGAATTACTCCCAAAAATTCAAAATTAAATAGTTTTGTGTGTGAGCACGTGATTTTTACCCCAAGTAAAGAATTCCAAAAAAATTAAAATAAATAAAAGGGAATTAATTAGGA
>MDKF011023191.1:0-20241 GCA_026770625.1 Nicotiana glauca
TTAGGCCCAGGACCGTTAGGACCGGCCCGCCAGGACCGTTTGGCCCGTTTAGCCCGCGGGCCCGGTCCGGTCCCGATCCAGGACTAGCCCACCATACAGCCTTATCTGAAAATAGGTTCAATGTTATCTTGAGGTCTGAAATTACTCCTGAACTAATAAAATATTGTTGGCCCCTTTTTTAATGTGATGGCATAATTTTATTGGGCCAGGTGGCAAATCAGTCCGGATTGAACAAATCCGTCCAGATTTCGACCCGCCCCCTTTTTTGAAATAGAAATATGATTTCCACCACTATAATCTTTCCTAAGAGAACTAATGCGCCTAATTCATCCAATTTACCACTAGTACTGCTCAAGTCATCTTCCATTTTTCAGATTACTACTTTCTTCTTCACTAACACAAGAATCTTAAACTAGGATGGGCTAAGATTTTCTTGCTGAATCTGCAAATGCCGGAAGTTGTAGCAAAGTTGAGGTTTCAATAATGGGATCAACTTTCCTTGGTTTATAGGATGATAGATGGGATTAGATATAATATTTATGAGTTATGTGTAAAGAGTCTTGAATGGATGGCTAATACGGCAAAGAAGAATTCAAAGATATTAATCTCCCTAGCATCCTTACTTGTAAGAATAGCAATGAGTTAGTGTTGGTTTTTTGTAGGAATTGGTGATATTCGATTTGAAGAGGTATTGGAAAGAAAGAAAAAGAGTAGGCAAAATTTTAATCAAAGGGAATTGTAGCTCGATATGGAATCTCCGGATCTAATTTTTGTTGCTCCAAATTGAACAGTATAATTTGAATGCATTGGAGTCAATTTTCAGGACCTAAATTTGAAGTTTGAGAAGGTTAAAGATGATTTAGAGTAACCTTAATTCACATTTTGAATTGCAAATTGCTGCAAAACAAAGTACTGAAGCCTAAGTTCTGGTGTTGTTTGAGCTTGAATCATTGTGATGAAAAAGTTGAATGGTACGAGGGCGTTACTTTTTATTAACTAGGGTTAAATTGGAGTTGGGGCGAGTCGAAATCTGGGAAAAGTTTATTCAATTCGGACTGAGGTGCACGTGGCCCAGTAAAATTTTGCCATCTCATTAAAAAAAAAAAGGGGCCACACAATATTCCGTTAGTCGCGGGATTAATTTCAGACCTCAAAATAATGTTTGATGTATTTCCAGACAAATAGGTGGACGGAGCTCTATATAAAATATTTAGAATACTATAAGGATATTTTTGGCCCTTTTCCTTAAATAAATAAACCTACCTGTGATGTTATTCTAAATTAATTACGTCATCGTGGACCATGAATTAGCATGGCATCAAAAGTTAGGTTCACAATTCTATATTGGAAAAAAAGGTAATATTATAAAAGGCAAAGCTCAATGCACCCATTGCACGACCAAATTAATCTTTCCCAACTTACACTATTATTCCTATTCTTATTTCCACTATATCATGGGCTTTCTTGTAATCTTTTGAACCATGCGAGTGTACTCAAATTGCTAAGCCAAGCCCACAACTTCTATTCTGTCCAAGTAGGTCACCATCAGCAGAGCATTCTTTGTTGTTGTGATGACTAGTTCTAGTTGAGCAATATTTATCATATTCCATTTCTACTCTATCCTTAAAGAATCCAACTAGATCTGCGTAGATATTATTAGCAAACCAGAATATATGTCTAGCCGGTGCAAATGATTAAGGATTCAGTTATGTTCTGCTAAGATATCCACAACCTGTTGGAACTTTTACCTGCTAAAACTATTTAGTTCTACTGGAATCCATAAATTAACAGATTAACAAATACATCGTAAAATTAATTACCCACGTATGTTTGTAAAGGTGTTATATTATTTTTGAAAAGTTTCATTCTATAAACTCATTTATAACTTAGATTCATATAATAATTACTCTCTTTATCCTAAGGAGAATGACATGCATCTTAATCTTCAGGAGACAGAGCCCTTATTATGATGTTCGAATATCTTCAACATTTTAAACGAGTTAACTACATGAAATTTGCATTATACTAGTAGATTTTGTATGATTTTTAAAGGAAAAATACATCAACAACCCTTAAAATTGATTACACTTTTCACTTAGACGCTTCATCTTAAGTCTGTTCCATATGAACATTTCAATCAGGCATTTATTGTGTCATTTAGACACAATATGCTGACACGGTAAGGTAAGTGTTTTGTTTACCTCGAAAAATATGAGTGACAATTAAAGATAATTTGTGATTTTTAATATATGTGATATACTTAATACTAGTGATTATACAAGTAATATTAAGCTAAAGTAAGAAGAAATGTTGAACCAAATTAGTATTGTTGGAACAAAAGAAGCCTCGAGCTTGATTATCCTAGGGACCTCGAGGTCAGCTAAGAACAATAAAGTATGAACAATAAAGTAAAGACAATAAAGCTGAAGAATAATTTTGAGCACGTTAAACAAGGAAAGCAGAGTAGAATGTTCTATTGCAGTGAATAATGTGTCTTAATGATTGGGGTCCCCTTTATGAAGGAGGAAAAATCCTAATATTGTACATTTCCAATTACCAAAAAGAATCTTATTGGTACAGTTGTATAACAAATTAGTACAGACTTGTATTATTCCGTACAAATCTTATCCTATAGTTTTGAGTCCTGACTCATGTGTTCTTTAAATTCCCGCTCTTTCTTAAGTGTCTTCGAGATTGTGCTGCCCTTGATGCAGGTCGTTTCAGTCCTTCGATTTGCTTCCTCGAGATGTGAGTCCTTCAGCCGGGTCCGACCTCATAACCTAAATTAAGACTTCGAAATCAGGTTCCTTGATTTTGACCGTATACAGATAGTCCCCGCATTTCTTAGAATGAAATGATACGAGACGATTTGGATTCCCTAAGTCCTTAGTGATGATTTCACCCCTGTGATGCAAATTTTCGAAGTGACTGTAATGTCCTGTCGGTCCACTTCCCTAAAAACATTGAATGCATTGCCAGTATTGGTCGGCCACTAATGCGCTGAACCGTCATTGCCCTTCTATAAATATGAGGCGATTCCACCAAGTAAAGAACTATACTCTTTCTTTTTCCCTTTGCCATCTTCATCTCTTTCTCCAATCACTCATTTCCTCTGCCTCTTTAAGTGCCAGAAAACACCAAGCTTTTGCCCGAAACACCACATCCTTGTGCACCCGTGTTACTTAGCTTATAACAATGGCCAAAACTTCCAAGACAGTCCCCAAAAGGGATGAAGCATCATCTTCTTCTGCTTCCCGGCTGGCCAAACCGGTGGTGCTGCCAAAACTTGAGGAATTCACCCCCTGTAATTGCATCATCAAGAAAGAGTTCGGTTTTGAGAATCCTCCCGATGTCGAAGGCCTATGCGAGCACGTATCCTGATATATTAGCTTGATAACAAAGCAACTTACCAAGGAGGTAAAGGAAGAATGTCGCTGGGAGACAAGGTTGAGGTTTAGATTCTGAGCCCCGATAAAAGCATTACTACCTACAAGGAGGGGTTTTTGAGTGTTTACACTTACCCTTTCATACTGGGTCCCCTCGATACAGTAGTGATAGACTTCTGCAAAACGTACGACGTCACCCTTGGCTAGATTCACCCTTCCTTTTGGTGTATCGTGATCATGTTGCGGTATCTTTCTGAAAAAGGACGAGGTTTTGGAATTCACCCTTAGCCACTTGGTTCAGTTGTATCGGACCCAGTTATTTCAAGGGCTCATCAAGCTGCAACGCCGAACGTTGAAGTCCTTCTTTGCCAGCACTGACAAAATCAAAGATCAGGGTTCGATGAGTCGATTTGTTAAAGTAAGAACTTTGGACGTCATCCCCGAGAATAAAATGCCGTTCCTGGAGAGGTGGAACTTTAACCGTAAGTGGATTTTATATTACATGTACCTATTCATATTCTATTCCTCTATTTCATAATGTCGTTTCCCTTCTTTTGACAGCTAATGCTTGGGCACCGCCGGCAGTTCCCGACCTCGAGGATTGGGTTCAAAAATTAGCCGCCACTTCTTCCTATAATGAGCGCAAGTGGCGTGAATTATCAAAGGCTAGTGGGAGGCCAAGAACCATGGTAAGTGCCTTTCACCAGTTCCAACACTTTGTATATATTGGCGTCATTTTTACTTACTCACGTTTGCCTGTACAGGACTTGGCGATGCATCCGAGATGAGGCCGGCCCCTCCCGGAAAAAAGACTAAGCCTTCAAACTCAAAGTCCGAGAAGGGAAAAAAAAGAAAGAGGGTCTCAAAACCCAAAGACCCTCAAGATAAAAAGACACTCGCTCAAAGATTACAGAAAAGATTTGTTCAAACGGGCGCAGACTCGGTCCAAGACTCCCCGAATGATGAAAAGAATGATGATGAAGGGTCGACGCTGGTGACGCAAACTAGGAAGCTAGTCGAGTTCGGCAAGCTTTCTTAACCGAAAACATCATTCCGTAGTGAGGATGCCCCAAAGGAAGAAACGGACAAGGCCCCTTTATATCTGAAGGTTGAGATCGGCCCTCTGCCTTCAACAACTATACCGGAGGGGGTAGATGCTGAGACCCCCAATGATAATGAGAACGCCCCGAGTGAAGATCTCGGGGCTGAGACATTACGGGTCACTCACTTTCATTGCCAACTTATTGTGAGGGGGCAATCGAAGAAGCCAATGTTATGTTTATGCCCGACCCAAATAAGGTTATCGAAGACGATCCTTTACAGGGTTGCTACGCTGGGGTCGAGGATGCCAAAGACTTTAATGATGCATCCTCCCTTTTTGAAGAGGCTCAACGTCTCTTTATCCGGGTAAGTTCTTACCTTCAATATTATAATTTTTTCTTTCTTCCCTTTCGACTGGTATGTCTCTATTTAGCCGTTGCAAAATTTAGAACTGAGCTGAGCCAATGTGAGGCCGAGCTCAATAAGGTTTCAAGCAAAGAGAAAGCCTTGAGTATCCTCTGTAGCCAGAGAAAAGAGGAGATTACGGATCTCCAAACAGCGTTGGCTAAAGCTCAAAAAGTGAGTCCAAGCTAGATGAGCAGGTAATAGTGATTTTAACAAAGTTCGGACTTCTTGTCCCTACTCCGGAGACTAACACTTTGATGTCTTAGCTGCAACAAAATCTTGATATGATTGGGCAGCTCCAGGGCAAGGTAGATGAAATTCGGGCTGATTGTTATTAGTGGAAGAAAAACATGGATCAACTTGCTTAAAAAAAAGAAGCTATTACAGCCCAACTAGCCTCGGTTGAAGCTCAGCTTTGGGGCGTTGAAGCGAAGGATTTGGCTCAGTCCAAGAAAATAGAGGGGTTGGAAGCCGAGCTGGCTAAAGCTCGGGTTGAAGCTACACGGGCTAAGGCTGAAGTTGTACAGGCTAAGGCTGAAGCTGAAAAGATGAAGGTTGCGGCTGATAAATCCATTGCTATATACATGGGGGGAAGCTGCGGTCATTCAAGCTAAGTTGAAGGAGGCCTCCGACGGGGGGAGACGGATTAGTGAATTGGCTAAGGCCAAGCCCGGAGGGAGACTCTTGAAGAAATCCATGCCTGAGGGTTCGACCTTACTGGGGAGATAGCTAAGGCAAAAGCACAGGAAGTCGATGCTAGGTTCCTCATCTCCTCTGATGATGAGGATGTGGTGAGTGGCTCCAGGGATGAAGAAAGCAAAGAAGATTCTCCCAAAGGAGAGGAGACTCTCAAAGATAGAGCCGCTAAAAATGAAGGTTTTGGAGACGACACTCTAGAGGGCATGACCCCAAAAATAAATTAGATTTCTTTTTTGAGCATGGGCTCTTTGTGGGCATTTTAAATGTTTTGTATCTTTCCCTTATGAATATAAAGTATCTTTTCGATCTATTTTTGATTTGTGTTGAATTTTACTTTATCCTCGTTTGTGAAAAATTTTGATGATTCAAATGTCTCGAGTACGGTTCAGATTCATAATAAACCCTTAGGTTTTTTTATTGCTCATGGTATTACCTCTAAAGGTTTAGACAGTCCTCAATCTAAGCTTAAAATCAATTTGATGCGAGTTCGGAACTATTGGCATTTGAGTTCGAGTTGGGTGAGAATGAAGTCTTGGACTCTTATAAGCTTTTGGCCCTTAAGCTCTTTTGAGATGGCCCTTAGGTTCTTATACATCAGCCCTTAGGCTCTTATATATCGGCTCTTAGGCTCTTTAGGTGGGCCGTTTCGGCCTCTAAAATGGCTATACATTTTTTTCCTCATTTTTGCTAAAAGACAGAGTCAAATTTTAGTTATGCCTTAGCATATGTTTTTGTACCCGTTGGGGTTTTTGAAGGCTCGACGAATCGGAACCTTATTAGTCATTTAATTTGAGTAGACATAATCGAATACCTCTTAAGGGTTTCGAAGGCTGGTGTTATCAAAGCATTTGGATTATTCGAGGGTTAATTTATCGAAGCCCTTAGATTTTTCAGGGCCGAATTTATCGAAGCCCCTTATATTTTGCTTTTGTCGGGGGTAGCCTGACTTAACCAACTTTTCAATATTTGAAGGCCTTTAATTTTATAGAGGAAGTTAGACGTCTCTGGACCGTATTATTTTGGCTGTAGCATTTATGTGACGTAGTCTTTAGTATGGCCGTAGCCTTCGGTTTTGTCACTTGAACTTGTTTCCCGATAACTTTCTGAACTTATTCGAAAAGTTAGTCCCCGAGTTTATTAACCTTTGCCTTTGTTTCAAGGGGGTGCCTCTTTGAGGTCTTATGAGTCCGAATTTTCTATGAATCGGATATATTGACTGTTAGTGACAATCCACGGGTATTTGGGGTTCTTTGGCCCTTGAGTCGCTTCCCGCAGGATTGTAAGTGTAGAGTTCGCATGAGATACAAAGTATTTTTGATATAACCAGAATGTTTCTTTAAATAGTTGATATATGCGTACATATTTTGCCGTCAGGGATCGACTATTCTATATGGACATGGTTTATTTGACTGTTTGGCCCATTACAAAGTTCTCCTATCAAGGCCCTCTTAGGCGTGAAATATCCTTCTCAAAAATAAAACCTCTGAGGGTGATGGCCCCCAGTATTCGACGTTGATCGAAAAGAAGCCTTGAATACTTGTTGAATGTCTCTTAGTGCTAATATAGGTATTTCCTCATTAAAAACCTTGGCGGTAAAATCCATTTGGAATAAAACCCGATCTAAGGGAAAAAGAGTGCAACGCATTCTTTCAAACCCAAGGTCTTCGAGATGAAAGCTACCTCGACGTCTCCAATCGAACATCTACAAGGAGTTAGTTTTAAATACAAATGGAAAAAAGGGGGGAAGGTCATACCTCAGCAGTAATACCGCTTTAGCATTGATATATTCCAATTGTTTGGTAGTTGCTCGCCTTCCATTGAGCTAAGTTTGTAGGACACTTTCCTTGTGACTGCAAGTACACGGTACGATCCTTCCCAATTGGGACCTAGCTTCCCTTCGTTTGGGTCTCGAGTGTTAAGAGTGACTTTCCTTAGGACTAAATCCCTGACTATGAAATATCGAAGGTTCTTCCTTCTGTTATAATAACTTTAGATCCTATGTTTTTGCACGGTCGTTCAAATTAATGCGACCTCATATTTTTCATCTAGTAGTTCGAGAGAAGTGTTCATTGCTTCATGATTTAAGTCTTCGGTGGCATGCTGAAACCTGGCGCTAGGTTCCCCAACTTTGACTGGAATTAATACTTCGGACCCATATACCAAAGAAAATGGGGTATCCCCCGTGCTTGACTTTGACGTCGTCCGATATGCCCATAGAACCTCGGGCAACATTTCTCTCCATTTCCCTTTTGCATCATCTAACCTTTTCTTCAAGTTTCGAATGATGGTTCTGTTTATGGACTCGGCCTGTCCATTTGCACTTGGGTGGTAAGGTGCTGATAGGATCCTTTTGATTTTATGGTCCTCGAGGAATTTTATCACTTTACTACCAATGAACCGTTTCCCATTGTCACATGTTATTTCGGCGGGTATCCCGAACTGACATATAATGTAGTCCTATGCGAAGTCAATGACTTATTTTTCTCTTACCTTCTCGAAAGCCTGTGCTTCAACCCATTTTGATAGGTAGTCAATCATAAACAAAATAAATCTTACTTTACCTGGCGTCGTTGGTAGGGGGCGATAACGTCTATCCCCCATTTTATGAATGGCCATAGGGATAGGACCGAGTGGAGTTGTTCACCGGGTTGATGGATTGTTGGTGAAAATATCTAGCATTTATCACACTTCCGTATGAACTCCTTGATATACTTTTTCATGTTATCCTAATAATACCCTGCTCTGATCACATTGCGAACTAGAGAGTCTGCATCAGAATGGTTCCCACAAGTGCCCTCGTAGATTTCCCATAGTACATAATCAGTGTCCTCGTGTCCAAAGCATACTGCCAGTGGTCCATCGAAGGTTCTTCTGTACAATGTTCCATTTTTATCGAGCGAGAATCGAGCTACTTTGGCTCGAAGTGTTCTTGATTCTTCTGGGTACGAGGGGAATTTCCCATGCATCAAGTAATCGATGTACTTATTCCTCCAATCCCACATCAAACTTGTTAAATTAATCTCTACATGACCTTCTTCAACCACCGACTTCGATAGCTGGACGACAGCCCCCGGGACGATATCGTCTTCTTCGATTGATGACCCCAAGTTTGCAAGCGCATCAGCCTCGCTATTTTGTTCTCGAGGTACATGGTTCAGTGCCCATTCCTTGAAGCGGTGCAATGTCATTTGAAGTTTGTCTAAGTACCTTTGCGTTCGATTGTCTCAAACCTCGAAGCTTCCATTTACATGATTTACTACCAAAAGGGAATCACACTTTACTTCGATAAACTCTACTCCAAGGCCCTTGTCTAGTTCAAGACCTGCAATTATGGCCTCATACTCGGCCTCAATGTTAGTTAGTTTAGAAGTTTTGATAGATTGCCTAATAACACTGCCCGTAGGCAGTTTCAAAATAATGCCGAGGCTAGATCCTTTCACATTAGAGGCACCGTCTGTAAAGAGGGTCCAAAGCCTCGATGATGTACCCATTTTTAGCAAGAGTTTCTTTTCTACTTCAGGTACGAGGGCAGGCGCGAAGTCGGCCATGAAGTCTACTAAAATTTAAGACTTGATAGCCGTTCGAGGCTGATATTCAATATCATATCCTCCAAGTTTGATGGCCCATTTGGCCAATCTACCTAATAACTCGGGATTATGCAAGACATTTTGAAGCGGGTATGTAGTCAGTACACAAATAGGATGGCATTGAAAATATGTTTTTAATTTCCTAGATGCGCTTATTAATACAAGAGCTAACTTCTCCAAATATGGGTACCTGGTTTCAGCATCTCCTAGGGTCCGGCTCGCATAATAGACGAGATATTGCATCCCTTGCTCTTCTCGAACCAACACACCACTTACCGCAACCTCGGACACGGATATATACAAGTAGAGTGTTTCAGCCTCCTTTGAAGTATGGAGCAGGGGTAGGCTCGAGAGATACCATTTTAATTCTTCTAATGATTGTTGGCACTCCGGAGTCCATACGAAGTTGTTCTTATTTTTTAGTAGAGAAAAGAAGTGATGGTTGCGATCTGACGACCTCGAGATAAATCGACCTAAGGCAGCTATCCGCCCGATCAACCGTTGCACGGCTTTCACATTGTTCACCACGGTTATTTCCTCAATGGCTTTAATTTTATCAAGGTTGATCTCGATATCTATGTTCGTTACCATGACGCTCAAGAACTTTCCCGAGCCGACTCTAAAAGTGCATTTCTCGGGGTTGATCTTCATATTGCACTTTCTAAGGATATCGAATGTCTCCTACAAATGGGTCAAATGTTCCTCTATGCGTAGGGACTTAACTAGGATGACATCAATATAAACTTTCATAGATTTGCCTATTTAATGTTCGAACATCTTATTAACTAGGCGTTGATATGTTGCTCTTACATTTTTTAGCCCGAAGGGCATCACATTACAACAATATGTACCATACTTCGTGATGAATGAAGTTTTTTCCCTATCCTCCGGGTTCATTTGAATTTGGTCGTACCCGGAGTAGGCACCGAGAGAGGTAAGGATCTCGTGGATGGCCGTAGCATCGACCAAACGATCGATATTAGGGCATGCTTTGTTCAAATTTTTGTAATCTACACACATTCTAAGATTATTCCCCTTTTTAGGGACTACCACTATGTTAGCTAGCCATTCAGGATATTTTACTTCCCTGATGGATCCTATTTTGAGAAGTTTGGTTATCTGCTCTTTGATGACTGCATGCTTTACCTTGGACTGAAGTCTCTTCTTTTGCTTCACTAGTTTAAATCTGGGTCGATGTTTAGCCGATAGGTAGTTATCTCCAGTGGGATCCCTGTCATATCTAAGTGGGATCAAGCAAAGCAGTCAATGTTATCGATGAGAAACTCAATGAGTTTTTTCCTGTGTTCGGGGGTTAACCCCGTCCCTAAGTATACCTTTCGTTCTGGAAGATGCTCGATCAAAATGACATGTTCGAGTTCTTCGACCAAGGATTTTGTCGCATGTGTTCGAGTTCTTCGACCAAGGAAACAAAGCCTACAAAAAGCCTTCGAGCCTCACATCAAACAACGTAAGTGCCATTTTTGCCGGCTAAGCAAGCCTTCAGACCTCACATCAAAAGGTCTCTACAACCGTACAGCGTAAGAGCCATTGTCGTCAGCCTAAAAATTGACAACTTGAGGATTAAAGTGAGCTCGAATCGTAACCTGACTTGGAGATCAGATCCTAAATAGTTAAACCTAAGCAAAGCCTCCGGACCTCATATCAACGGTCCCGGCGACCAAACAGCGTAAGTGTTATTGTCGGCTGCCAAGCAAAGCCTCCGGGCCCCATATTAAAAGGTATCCATGACCGATAGCGTAAGTGACATTGTCGCCAGCTAAGCAAGCCTCCGGGCCTCGTACTACAAGGTCTCAATGACCAAGCAACAAGAAGCCCACCACCACTGGCCGAGAGCTCAAATTAGATTAAAGGGTCGATTACAGCTTGAGTCACAACACGACTCGGAGACTGGACCCCAAAATCATAATACTCCTAAAAGCATGACATCGATGCCATTATCTCCAGCCGGAACCTCCGAAAATATTAAAGGGTCAATTACAACTCGAATTGCAATCCGACTCGGTGACTGGACCTAGAAAACCGCCAAACGCCCAATGGCAGAAAGTAAGAATCCTTACCGCTGGTCCTAAACTGGCTCAAGGGTAAATTAAGCTCGAGTTTGATCCCGACTCGGAGACTGAGCTCGAGGATAATTCAACCATAAAACGCCGGAAGGCACGGCCCAAACAACACTATCAACAGTTGAGACAAATCTCCAGGCCGCACGCCCGCAAAATTGCTTCGGCCCAGGAGCACAAAGGGTCATCACCCTCTGCCCAGGCAGGCGAAAAAAGGTCGGGAGGTCAGTTGAAGCTCGAGCCATAACGTGATTCAGGGACCAGTTCGTAAACCGGTCTACACGTCCGAGAGAAACGACAAAAAAAAAGGTACAAAAGGCATAGTGCTTTAAAACTCTTCTTATATTACAAACGAGAAAACATTCTCCACTTACAGGCACGCCCTGCGCGCGCTGGGAATCAGGTTACAAAATGGTAGAATCTATATCTTTGCGCCAAAGGGCTATAGCCCATCAGTTTGCTCTCTGCAACGTCCACGAGGAGTGATCGAGCGTCACCCTCGTCTGCCCTTGTTTGAGCTAATTCCTCCAAGATAATAAAGCCACTCGCTCCAACCTCCTCAAATACTTCTCTCCGAGATCGGCAGCGAACATATTCCTTGATCCTCCTCTCACTATCAAGGGCTTGCCTCAACTCGGATTGAGCGTCAGCAGCCACCTTTATGCATATCCCCATCTTACAGTCAACCCTGGTTCGGCTTAATGCCGCTTTCGTTCGGGCCTCAATTATCTCGGACCTAACCTTCGAAAGGTCGGACTCAAGTCTCTCAATCATATCCGCCTGAACTTTGGCGTTACCACGGGTCAAGTTAAGCTGGGCCTTGAAGGCAGGGATCCTAGCCGAGGCACTCATCTCCTCTAAAGCTTGAGTCTGCACTTGAGCTCTCAGCTCCTCGCAAGTGGCCCTGACACGGGTGCACATCACCTTTGAGGTACTCCAAGGCCTCCGCCTTTTTCCGCAACTGATATGGCAAGAAGAAATTAGCCTCAAAGTTACAAAGATGCGAAGAACGCACTGTAGGAAGTTACTTGCTCCACCAAATAGCTCTCATAGTTCGAGCTCCGATACGCCTCATATCGCCAATGCTGCAGCTCAACTTCTTTCTCCTGGAAAAGAAGCCTAAGGGATTCTCCCTCATCTAGAATCCTATAGAACTTGGCCTTTTGACAAAACAACTCATACTTAAGCCTATCACAGGCCTGCGCAGGAAAAATTCAATAAGAAGAGGAAGATGTGGGGTATGGGAAAATTTGTGAACAAACTCACCGCAAAGTGAAGACAGCGGATTTCCTCCAGATCAGAACACGCTCCTGTTATTACTGCTCCTATGACCCCAGAAGAATCGATCTCGGGTATAACATGCCCACCCAAGGGAGCCATCCACTAAGAAATAGGCGCCTCGGGGATGTCTTACTCGGGCGATGCCCTAACCTCTGAAATATGAGCCCGGCCGACACCACTAAAGGCTCCTTCGCATTAAGGGCTCCGGTCCCTCTTGTTACTTCCGTCTCTCGACCAAGAGACCAGCGACTCCATCTCCTCTCCGGAAAAGCACTGCTTCGCCCCGAAGAACTGCCCAATATCTAGAAAACAGCAAATTCAGCACAAAGGAGATGGAAAAATGTCACCTCGGGTACATATCAGCAGGAGAAAAGCAACATACACACGTACCTTGATGATCTTCTCCCCACCTGATGCGAGACATAGCTCGCCACCTGCACTCATCGCAAGATGAATGGGTCACCAACCTCCGAACCCAGCCGGGCAAATCGTGAACTGAGCCTGGCGTCCATGAAGTTGCCGGGTTACTTGGCCAATTTTTGCCATGAACAAAATCTGAAAGAGCGACAAAGCGCCTCACTTACGTGCGTGATTCCACCCTTCGAGGAATGGCAGAAAATCCACAGGAATAATATCGGTCGTACGGACTCGGACGAACCAACTGGCGCACTCTCAATCTCTACCTTCCTCATCGTCAACAATAAATTGCGTGGGTGAACGACCCCTCAAGGTTAGCAGTCCTCAATGATGAAAAGGCCGATATATCCTGATAAGATGGTCAAGCGTGAATTCAAGTCTAGCTTTCTCCGCAAAGAATATCATCATCAGCACCGTTCGCCAAAATGATGAGTGGTTCTGTGCCAGAGTAACTCGATACTTCAAGCAAAAATCGAGCACGACCTTATCAAGAGGGCCAAATGCAAAGGGATATAGGTGCACACTCAAAACCCCCTCAACAGAGTCCGCGATGCTTTCACCTGGGGCAAACACCCGCAGTGTCACCCCCTGCTCCACCCGCAGTATCGCCTCGCTATCTCCATGCTTTCCTCTCTTATCAAAGACGCCGTCTCCATAGAGAAATCTTTCAACTCTCCAGCATCGGGGACAGTACTCTCCGTCCTTTGCCATATCGATTTCGAGGTGGTCGCCATGACTATGACAGAACTAGGTGCACACTCAAAAACCCCTCAACAGAGTCTGCGATGCTTTCACCTGGGGCAAACACCCGCAGTGTCGCCCCCTGCTCCACCCACAGTATCGCCTCGCCATCTCCATGCTTTCCTCTCTTATCAAAGACGCCGTCTCCATAGCGAAATCTTTCAACTCTCCAGCATCGGGGACAGTACTCTCCATCCTTTGCCATACCGATTTCGAGGTGGTCGCCATGACTATGACAGAACTAGTAAAACAAAGCAAAGAAGCACCAACGTTTTTCGCACTCTAAAAGATAGGAAGCCCTATGCCGAAACATGAGGGCAGCTATCCAAAAATAGTGAAGTCTCGTAGATAGGCCAAAGCCACCCCTCTTATATACAAGAGGCAATGACGATTCACCTTCCAGATGTAAGCTCCATGCCTCGATACAAATCGATGGGTAGATGCCCGACCCAGGAAACGTCTTCCAACGGGCAACTAAGCTCGATGAGCCATATGAATTATCTCCATGACTTGAGACAGCGTTTCACATGCAGAGCACCCGGCCCCTAATAAACAAGGTCACGATGAGCTCCAATGTGCCAATACCGGATGCAAGGCGTGTGCCCAGGCTCGCAATTCCCTCTCCGGAGGAGTAAACCTCGGGAGCTTCGATCTCTAAAGCTCCATGAGTCTCCGAAGAAGTGCCCTAAAACATAGGCAAACTCCTCAAATGGAAGCCAACCTTACACTCCCTGAAAGAGTTATCCACTTCAAAATCAACAGGGCTCACAGGCACCCAAAGATGACCTTCATTGAGGGTAGCATTCCCCAAGGCCCCAGAATTTGACGCGTGATCTCCAAACAAACCAGCGGGCCCTGATAGCTCGAGCTCACCCAGTCGGCCCTCCTTCGGTCCGAAGTGCAACAAAAAAGATTGGGGAAGAACCTTGCCAATCAGCTAGAGACCAGAACAAGCTATCATGGTAGACTACGACGTTGCATAAACAAAAGAAGGCATTCAAAAACCCCAAAGGGCATAAGAGCAAACAAGCAAGAGGGGAGCAAAAGTCTATCTCATGCAGCCTGAAGGGATCATCTATATCCTGATCAATAAGGGCTTTTGGGCACCTAAAGATAGCCTACTTCCAGGGTAGTACCCCTAGAGGCCTTGGAACTCAGCACAACTCGGGAGACTCTTACAGCATCGATCTATCGGGCTGACCATAGATTATCCCTGGATACGATAATGGGACCAAAAGGAACCCACGTCGATCGACAAAAAATCAAGGCAAACACTCACGTCCAAATCAAGTATCAGCAATCATCAACACAGAAAGATATATTTGAAGAGCCTCAAAGGGCATGAAGGCATACCAAAAGCAGAACAAATTCTAAAGCAGAAGATTGCGCTGCGATTCGAATTACCAACTTAATGTCGACAAAAGGAGCTCGAGGAGTTGAGTATCAGAATCATTTCCCATCACTTCGTCATGAGAAACGCGGAGACTATTTGTACGCAGCAAAATTAGAAGACTTGATTTTTTACTATCGAGACATTTTGGAAGCCTTCCCTAAGACTTCGAGGGTGGAAGGTCACGATCGAATTCTCGGCCTTAGGGCTCGACGAGACTAAGCTCGAAGGAAGCAAGGTCCGAGGCCGAGATAAAAGAGGAAGTTTCCTAGGCATATGGCTGCACCTGACAAATCCGGCCTACTTGGGGCCTATCGTGAGGTCTTGCGTCAAGCCGTCCCATCTTTGTACTCTAGCAATTAATGTACTTGTACTATACCGAGTCCCCTCGCCTATATAAGGGGGACTCACCCTACCTTGTATGGGCTAATGTTATTCCACTTCTCCAGAATGCAATAATATATCTCTCTCTCTTTCTTCTAAGATATCTGCCTCCATTGACCCCGGGGTCGCCTTAGTACTTTATTGTTTTCTTCATTTGTTCTTCATTATTCGGCTCAATATTGGTAGTATAGAGCTTTATTTATTTGTATCCTTACTTGTTATCCCCTTCCCGAATATCCCCGACAAGCTCGAGATAGGCTCGAGGCTCGGATCTGAGGTATCTACCGGCCTGCTTTGTGCCGGATAATGTCTCCTTACTGGTTCGATTACTGCGTTGACTAACTCGATCTTTACCGCTCTACTTTGCATTTTAGCACTAACAACCCTTTCAAAATAGCTCGGGAATAGATCACGTATTTTTAAAATTCCATTTACAAATTTAATTTTTGTTACCATTTTCACGGTAAAAAAGAAGGAATTACATCGGAAAGTAAGACAATAAAGTAAAATATCCGGATCACACCCTAAAATAATCTGAACGCAAAAAGTATAGCAAGACTGGCTACCGAGACTCCCTTCTGATAGGGATCTGGCGAACATTTTTCGGCTTTTCTTTTGCCTCGGCAATGGATTCAATGGCTTTCAGTACCGGATCAAATTCCTCATCTTCACAAATCATTCCGACTATTGGCCCGGTGTTGTGAGCAGGCAAAAGATTTTTCGTCATATCAGGAGTCTTTTTGTCCCGAAAAATAATTCTTTCAGCTTTAATCAAATCTTCAAGTGCCTTTTTGAGGGTCCAACAGTCCTCCATACTATGTCCCACTGCTCCAGAGTGGTATTCATATCTAGCATTAGCTCGATGCAAGGGGAACTCAGGGTTCGGCCGGTTCAGGGTGATTGGTTGCAACAAGTCTAGCCTGATTATCTTTTATAGAAAGCTTGAATATGATTCATCAATAGGGTGGACTAATTCTTTTTTAAAGGCTCTCTTGGGTGAGAATTGTGCTGGGAGACATTTGGTTGGGATTATATGGAGCTTGGTAAGGATGGACATTTCTGGGGGGTGGAGCTTGGTTTTGTTTATAATGGTGCAGCCGCGTGTAAGGTTACGCGTTCATCACCGCATAGGGAGGCGACGCCACATTATAAGTAGCATCTTGAAGGGGATAATAGTATGGTGGGATCGAGGACATATGGATCATGCTTTTGGATCTTGTGAAGTAAAGATGAAAAGCCAGATTACCAACAAAACCAACCACCGGAACAAAACCTCGCTAATTTGCACATCCATCAACCTTGTTAGTTTTGATACGCTTAACAGAAAGGAAATCGTACGTTGGGATGCAATGCACCTAAACAGTTAAACGATTCTACCATGAGTTTGACCGGTTGCATGTTTCATCCCGGCCATTAAATATACCTTTTCACTCTGTACATCTTTTCTTTCATTTCCACCTCTCTTTAATCAACTTTAATTTTCTTATTTTGTTTTTGCCGCTCTTTTTTTTTTTTGCACTCTCTTTTTCTCTTTTTGTTTTTGGTCACTCTTTTATTTTCTGTCACTCTTTTTTTACTCAATTTTTCTTTTTTCTTTTCAGTTTATTTTTCACTCAATTTATTTTATGACTATGATAGAATCCGATTGGGATTGCCTACGTATCATCACGCCATATGAATCAGATCATCACGTAGTTCAGGAATACTAGGAACAAGGTAATTGAGCTAACTCTTTTTTCTAATTTATTCAACATTTATAGATAGGCAAATCATACCTCAGAAGCTTCTAACATGGAAAATATTTTGGATTTTGAATTGTCATTTTTTTTGAAATAAAGACTTCTAAAAATTCCTTTTCTTCTGATTTGAACTTTGGAAATTTCAAAGTAAAAAGAAAATATTTTTATTTGAATTTTTATTTATTTTTCTTTTTTTAAAGAAGAAAGAAAATATTTTTGGATGTTGCCTCTTAATTTTCGAAAGAGGGACTTTTAAGAAAATATTTTGGATTTCTAATTTTTTTTCTTTTTAAAATTTACAAAAGTTTTTATAAAGCAAAAACGAAAATATTTTTGGACCTCAATTTTTTCAAATTTTTTATGACAATTACAATTGAAAGACTTTTAAAGAAGGAAAAGAATTTGTTTTGGATTTTATTTTTGATTTTTTGATTTTTTGGATTTTGGTAAAAGTACTTCAAAATAAAGGAAACTCGCATTTTGGATTTTGATTTTTTATTAATTTTCTTTTTATATTTTTTTCGTATGAAAGACTTCAGAAAGAAGGAAACTATTTTTTGAGTTTAAAAATATATATATATTTTTAATTTTCTAAGGAAATTCTTCTAAATAAGGAACTAAAGGAAAATATTTTAGATATTTCTTAAAAATTGAAGCCGGAACCGATGAGGTTTGCTTACGTATTTTACATCCGGTGGAATTAGACCCGCATAGTTCGGTCAGTTTTGACATAACAGGAAGAAACATGATATTGATTCCCTTCTATTTGAAATACATTTTCTTTTTCTCTCTCTTCTAAAAAAAATTTGGCAGAGTTACGAGGAAATTTTCAAAAAACAAAATTTTTAGAACCGGGTGAATTCTCTATCCTACCTCACTTTTGATTTTTATGTTGTTTTTCTTTAGTTAGCCGGTTAACATACAAGCCGAAGCAAATAAATGTACAAATAGCATGTAAGATGCATTAGAATTTTTATTTCGAGTACACCCGTCCTAGACAGACCCAATCCCTGTGTTGAGTCCCAAAGTCAAATGCACGTGATGCAAACAAATATTTTTACCAGGTATCCGACATGAGGTTATGTTATTCTAGGTTTAACCTGGAGTTGTGTTCTATACGTGGCTTACCCAAGCGGACAACTTGAGCCGAAGTGGGAGCGACGTACACGGAGCACGAAAGTTTACCCGGCCTAGTGACTGATCCATCATTGTTCTATTTGGTACGACCTTTAACAGAAAAGTGGGCCGCACGAGCGTGTGCACCATTTTTTAGAAGACTCGGAAGGGAGGCGTAAGAAGATAGTTTAATATAGTTCAAATAATATGAAAGCGGTAAATAAGCGGCAATTAGTACATTAGGCCTACAAAATACAGTAATATCAACAAATTAATAAAGCCAGGTAAAAATCACATTAACAAGCTCGAATTCTTGAACCCTGAACTAGAAGCTCAGGGTTCTTATCCCCAGCAGAGTCGCCAGAGCTGCCACACCCCCTTTTTCCCCGAGGGGGATATAAGAGAGTTTTTTCAATTAAAGTGATAATAATCAAGATGGGATTATTATTTTATTCACAATCGCCACTTGAAATAATTTTATGGTGTCCTAAGTCACCAGTTTATTTTAACCAAATCGAGAAAAATTTGGCTTCGTTTAAAGTCTGCAAAACCAGAAAAATTAGGGTAAGAAATTCTGTTAACCTCGGAGATGGTGTTGGGCATTTTCGAGTTCAGTAATTTTACTACAGTGCCTTAGCAATTTATACTTGGCTTATTTTGTCCAATTACTCATTTTAGGACCTATGCTTATTTTACCTTCTACCGTTATTAATCACTTGATAATCCATATTTAAGAAATTAACTTAAAATGAGTTACACCTACGTATACTTAATTCCTAACACTTCATTTATTAAGAAAAAGGTTTAGTCAAAGTTGTGTGAACACATACTTTGAATTTATTTAAAAGAAAAACGTAATCATGACAACAATTCAAAAATCGCGCCTAAAGCATTTCTATGAATATTTGATTAAGGAGTTTGACAAAAAAGTTTAACCAAGGTTACGCGAACGTATACCTTGGCATAACAACTATGTCACACATGCATATATATAATTGTATTAGTTAATCTAATTTAAAGTATACCTAAAGTTATGATTACGTCTCTAAACTAATTTGAGATTGTTATGAGGTCATGAGATATGGAATTATTTGTGAAAGAAATATAGTAAATTAGTTATGGAAATGTGAGCTAGCCTAAAAATATTTAACAATTGGGCTAGCTTTAACTCATTATTTTGGCCTTGTAAAAAATTATTCTGTCAGCGCAACTTGTTCAGCCGACTAACATTGTAGAGTAGAGTTCAAAACATAAAGAGATAATGCATAAATACCCCATTCAACTTGTCCTGAAAAGTCATTTATACACCTTAACTTTACGGGTGTCCTAACACCCCACGATTATTTAATGTAATGTATTTAGTTACTCCCTCTCACAACCTGGCTAGCTGCGCTTGTTTGACAACTAAAGTGAGCGCGTCATTTATCTTTTAATCGTTGAAAATAGCCAAAAAAAAAAAAATAATAACGTAATTGTTTAACGTTAATATAACCCAACCAACGTAAAATCTCATCTTCCCCAAATATTTACCAAAACACATTGAAGAACCCTAATTTCTTCTTCTTCTAATTTCTGTCGAAAATCCATCAAATTTCCCTTTTGAAGTTTCAATATTTGAAGGCAAAGGTTATCCTTTCTCCTTCCTAAGAATCCTAAATCCTTTCTTTTAGTATTGTTATGACTTTGTCCTAAAATTGAATGATCCAATTTTTGAAAGCAATTGTAAATTATCTGACTTTGGTGTTATCTTGTTGTGTTGTAATTGTTCCAATACCTTCAAAAGGATTGAATTTGACAAGGCTTTGCACGGAAGAGGAAGAAAATGAGTCAAGTGGAGAAATTCGATGCAACCATGGCTATGTGCTGCCTTTGTTAACAGCTTGGAACCCTCGGAACCCAGGAAGAAGATATTGGGTTTGTCCATACTATGAGGTAAATGATTCTTAAAATTGTTTCACTAATTGAGTTGTGATAAAT
>MU667964.1:7604-31232 GCA_026770625.1 Nicotiana glauca
GAGCTTCCTATCTGAATTATGTAATAATTCAGTCTACCTCGACTATTAAGCTCTCTTATATTTGGTATTTAATTATACTTAAACAGTATGTGAAAGTCATGCTAATTATGTGTTTTTTCTGTTCAAGGAGGTATAACTTTGCCTCTACTTTTTTATATGCTCCCCCCCCCCCCCAAAATGTGCAATATATGTTTTTGTATGTTGCCTTAGATTTTTTACCTTTTGAAACCTCAAAGAAGACCAATATACCTCCCCTTTTAGGATTATTAGTCCTAAGTGCCTCCGGGACTGATAGGATTGGGACGGATAATGGCATGCAATAAATAATCGAGACCATTTCGTGCTTTAATACCTTAACAAGGTGGGAAAGGTAGATATGGATATGATGATCATGTGATATGTCATGTGTAGCCCCTCATTGAGGAGTGATTACCAAACATTGTGTGGGGTGATCCATATTTTTAATAAATCTAGGACTCCCCTTTCCTTTATTCTTTACTCTTTTAGCATTGTAACTCTTGATTTTAAAAAAACCAGCTTTCCTAATTGCCCTTTTAAATCTTGACTACTTTGAAAACCTTTATGTGTTGGAATCCCCTCTTATTTGAGCCTTATTTGCTTATATGTTGATTGTACCAAAATTCATTATAATTTTCCGGCCGGGAACCACACTAATGGATTCTGAGGGGTGCCTAACACCTTCCCCTTAGAATTATTTCAAACACTTACCCTATCTCTGGTTATTCAAACAAGCTTATAGTTAAATTTCTATTCGTGTCCTAATGCACCCTAATAATTAGGTGGAGACTTTTCAAATTTAAACCCAGCTTCCAAAAGGAACGAGTCATCCCTCCAAATGTCATAAACTCGATTTCACGAGAACAAGGGGGCGTCACAGCATGGCGACTCTGCTGGGGATTTGTTTTAGGCTTTTACCATTTCAGACTATTATCGTGAATTTATGCTTCTTTGTGTGTAATTATTTGTTTATTTCTTTTAAGCATTAAATCTTTCTTTTTGATTGCAAAACTGACTTGTCTCCTTTTCTCTTTTATTTACTGTTGTCCTTTACTACTTCTTTAAATTATGAAACTGCTGTACTTACTGCTTTCTTAACGTGCGAATACATGACAGCATGCCTTTAATTGTTGCATAATCATGCTTAATATCATATTTCACTCGTTCCAAACAAATCATAGCAATGCTTATAATGAGTGGTTGCGCTCTTCCGATATTATCACCCCCTAAATCCAGAAAAATGCATATTTGCAGTAAAACCAGTCGATCAACAGTGTAGTCGATGGTTCCCTAAATCCAGAAAAATGCATATTTGCAGTAAAACCAGTCGATCAACAGTGTAGTCGATGGTTCCGCGCTGTTCCCCCTTGAGTTGTCCACTCAAGGGTACCGGTCTAAAACCCCCATAGAAACCTTACTCTATTTAACTGTGCATCCATCATGGTCAAACCTAGCCGAATTAGTTATGTTGTCCGCATAATGAGTCTTTAAGATAGTGTTGTCCAAAGTCCATTGGTTTTCCCTAAAACCCAAACGGATATCATCACATTCTGTGCCTTTATTTGGAGAACTAAATGCTTTTATGCCAATTATTGATATTCATATAGTCGAGTCTGGTAGGGGTAAGGGCCTAACCCTTTGTCTTGCAGAAATATGAGGCACAAAGTTCCCCGATTCGGCATGGTCACCAACATCCACCACAAACTACTAAGTTGGTAGAAGTATTTTCACTCCAATGATCAGACTTTTGTCCGGAAATATTTTGGGAACCTACCTTCTCTCCTAGGAATCCAACCCAACAACAAGATCATAGAGGCTGCTACTTTGTTCTAGGATTGCGAGAGGTCCGTGTTTCGCTTCGAGGATATTGAAATGACACCCTTACTGGAAGAAATAAGGGGATTGACCAATATACCATGGGAAACTCTGGGCTTGTTAATGCCTAAGAAACGCAAGGGCAGGGGTAAGATGATGGGTTTGAAGAAGAATCCCGAACTGACATGTCTGAAAGTCTCCTATGTCCCTTTTGATTACTTGAACGAAAGGTACAATCATAACAAATCCTACCGTACCTATCCTGACGAGTTTTCCATCACATCATTGGGACATATTCACCAAAGGGTCTTTGTATTGATGTTTTTCTTCGTGGAATTGCTCGTGTTACCAATGAAGAAGGCTAGGATCAACAACAGACTAGCTATGGTAACTAAAACTCTAATGGAGGGAATTGGCGGGCAACCGTTCAGCATCGTGCCCGTGATCATGGCAGAAATATACCGAGCCCTAGAGAGGTGTCAACAGGGAGCCAAACACTTTGAAGGCTGCAATTTGCTACTTCAACTTTGGCTCGTGGAGCATCTCCAAAAGGGTGAATACCAACAAGAAATTCATCGAAGAGACTGGGATGATCATATCGCTTTCCATCATCCAAACCGAATGAATTACATGGCCAACATGTACAACCAACCGGAGAATGCTAGAGAATGGGTCAACCGAGGAATTCATCGCCCGATCCAAAGTTCCACCTTTCCTGATACTAATTGGCTTAAGAGGAACGTACCCTTATGTACCTGTCCGAGTTATGAGACAAGCGAGTAGGAAGCAGGTTGTACCCACGGTCGACAAGATGAGTCACTTTCGGGCCGACTTCCAGGATGACGATAGTCCTTACTAGTTCCAGGCTCAGCATATGTGGCACTGCAATATTGTCATGAGGGGGGATACCATCGAGCCAGATAAATACCATGTTGGTTGTGCTCCCTATTATTCAAGCTGGTTGGAGGATAAGCATGATGGTCTGGGCCAACCTAGGTTTATTCGAGGCAACAGGATCATAGATGAAAAGGCTGAAGCATAGGTCAAGTACAATCAACAACATAAGAGGATTCGGGAATGCAAAAGCGAGCACCATGAGATACAGGAAGCCAATCAAAAACTAATTGAGGAATGGAAGGATATGGTTGTCAGCGACAACAAGTGAACGAGATATTTGGAGCGAGGTATAGTGGAGTTGGAGAAGAAATTTCTCAAGAGGGTCAAAAATTGTTGGAATGCTAAAGGAATTGATGGCGGATATCTATCTCAACCACCCCATTATCAATCTCCTCCTCCACACCAAAACTTCCCTAGACCTCGACCAAACTTTGACCCAAGGCCCCTAAAATAATATATGGCTATTGCAGAGCCTATTGACTAGTCGTATGAAAGGCTCAATTTTTTAACTGCTGGTTATGTCACCCCTATCTCTGCTACTCCTGAGAAACCTTCTCAGTGGGTTAATCCAAATAAATATTGTGCTTGCCATTCCGGCATGAAAGGACACACCATTGACGAATGCCGCTCTCTGAAAGATAAGATCCAGACTTTAATTGATAAGAAGATTATTATGGCAAAGGAACCTACTTTGAATGTCCGCAATAACCCTCTGCCATACCAAAAGGGTGGAGGCATTCACATGATCAATAGTCACCCTTAATCTGATCGTATGTCGGATTCAACCCTCTGGGGATACCGAGGTAAATATGTCCATGCCACTTGAGTTTGACACACCATCCTCTACAAAGATGCCAGCACCGATTGAGGTCGAATTCATGTCGCTAGCAAATGCACCTGCACCCTTCGAAGTTGCAGTTCTACCGCCCAAGGTGCATGCTCTGTTCGGAGTAAAGATAGCCACGCCAATTCCAGCGGCAATTTCGGCCGTAACACCATTCCATACAAATGCTACACCTTGGTAATACACAGCCGAGGCAAGAAGGAAAGGCAAAGTCATATTCGGAGAAGCTGTTATAGCACAGTGTATGACGAGAAATGGTCGGGTTTATACCCGGAACATTTGGCTGAGTCAAGCAAGCAGGCCTCTAGTCGGCCAACCATCACCGAGACCGGGCCAGACTTTGGAGAAAGATACAAGCCAAGGAATACTCGATTATTGATCAGTTGAACAAAACACTGGCACAAATTTCTACCCTTGCTTTGCTACAAAATCCTGATGCACACAAGAATACCCTGTCAAGGGTGCTGAGCGAGGCATATATACCAAGCAATATCTCCGGCGGAGAGATGGCTAACATGGTAGGATAGGTATTGGAAAGTCACAAGATCACTTTTTATGAAGATTAGCTGCCACCAGAAGGGTCGAGTCACAACAAGGTTTTGCACATTACAGTGCAATGCGAAGATTATTTTATCACCAGAATCCTAATTAATGGAGGGTCCAGCCTCATCCTTTGTCCGTTGGTAATGCTCAGGACATTGGGTAAGGGACTGCATGAGATCAAGGATGGGGCAATCAACGTGAAAGCTTTCAATGGTTCCTAAGGTCCACCATTGGGGAAATTAGTCTGTGTTTGCAAATGGGAACCACTTGGTTCGATGTTAATTTTCAAGTGATAAACGTGTCGACATCTTACAATCTGTTGTTGTGATAACCATGGATTTATGTCATTGGGTCTGTAGCGTACACACTACATTAGGCAGTGAGGTTTGAGTGTAATCACCAAGAGATAATCATTCCTGGCGATTGTAGCGATCCCATATACAGTCGCCAGACATCCCAGCAATAAGAGGCAGAAGAAGGATAAGCGGGGAAACCTATCACCACATCGAACGAGTCAACATCGTTGAAAAGGACAAATGGTGAGACAACAAAATTGAAAGCACATTGAACTGGAGCGGGTACAAACTTGGCAAGAACCTCCAAGGAATCGCTAAGCCTATAAAACTAAAGAAACATGGTACTACCTTTGGTCTGGGATATAAGTATACCTGAAAAGAATTCAACGAGGTCCTTACTACCCATTGGAGCAGCAAATACCACACTTGGAACAGACTTTCCAACCGACCAAAATTATCTATGGGTTAGAAGAAGAGGAAGCACTAGCAGCAGTGAGGAATTTGTTCCTGCAAGACGATGATATGGATTGTTGTGTCATTTTCGAGGAGGGGGGAGGAAGGCCCTTCCATACAGGCTGTAAGCAAGAGGAGCCTGCCTCAATAACTGGACCATCAGAACCACCAGAGCCCGGCGAGCCTCGGGGTAGCAAGGCTGAACAAGCATCATGCACTATCTTTTATTTTACTAGTCAACTTTCCTTTCGCATTTTAAATTTCCGTAATAGGATCTTTAATGTTTAAAATGCTTATACAATTTATCAAGGCATTTAGATTTTTATTATGAATCAACACTTACTCTTATTATTTTCTCTCATTACTTTACTTATACAACATTACTATTACTTATCTTGATGAACCAATGATCGTGACATACAATAAGTCAACGGAACAAACAGACAGATTTAGAGGAAGATGATATACCGGAAGAGAATGTTAGGGATGTTGAGAATTTTGAAAACAAGACGAAGTTCAACCTGGACGAGACTGAAATTGTTAACCTGGAGGATGAATAGAATGTCAAAGAAACATGAATCAGCGTTCATTTATCGTCATCAGAAAAGAAGGAATACACAGAATTTCTAAAAGAAAATGAGGACATATTCTCCTGGTCGTACGATGACATGACTGGTCTGAGTACATCTATTGTGGCACACAAACTGCCAACTGATCCGACATGTCTACCGGTAAACCAGAAGCGCAAAAAGTTCACACCTGATATGAGTTTGAAAATCAAGGAATAAGTCAACAAGCAGGTCAAACCTAACATTCTCAGTGTAGTTGAGTATCTGACATGGTTAGCTAACATTGTGCCAGTACCAAAGGAGGACGGGAAGGTTAGAGTCTGTGTTAACTACCGGGATCTCAACCGGGCCAGTCCGAAAGATGACTTCCCCCTGCCAAACATACATATCCTGATCGATAATTGCGCCAAACATGAATTGCAATCATTTTTGGATTGTTTCGCTAGTTACCATCAGATCTGGATAGATAAAAAAGATGCTGAGAAAACGGTTTCATTATGACGTGGGGAATGTACTGCTACAAGATGATTCCTTTTGGGTTAAAGAATGTAGGGGCCACCTATATGAGGGCCATGACTACCATTTTTCATGATATGATACACAAGGAGATTGAGGTGTACTAGACGATGTTATCATATAGTCAAAGAAGGCTATTGATCACATGGAAGATTTCAGGAAGTTTTTCAACAGATTGCGAAGGTACAACCTAAAGCTGAATCCCGCAAAGTGTGAATTTGGGGTTCCTGCTAGAAACTTCCTTGGGTTTATTCTGAGTCACCGGGGAATAGAACTGGATCCATAAAATGTCAAAGCTATTCAAAAACTGCCACCGCCAAATAACAAGAAGGACGTGATAAGGTTCTTGGGGAGATGCAACTACATCAGCCGGTTCATAGCACAATTTACAGTTATCTGTGAGCTAATCTTTAAGATGTTAAAGAAGGATGCCGCTACTAAATGGACAGATGACTGCCAAAAAGCTTTCGACATAATCAAGGAATACTTGTCAACACCACCAGTCTTAGTCCCGCCTGAGCCAGGTAGACATTTGCTACTCTAGATTGCAGTATTAGATGGTACCTTCGGTTGTGTCCTGGGGCAGCATGATGAAATGGGAAGGAAAGAGTAGGCCATTTACTATCTCAGCAAGAAGTTCACTTCGTACGAAGCCTAGTATTCTCTGTTAGAATGCACCTATTGCGCTCTGACTTGGGTGGACCAGAAGCTGAGGCGTTACTTCTATGCCTATACTATATATCTCATATCGAGGATGGATCCTTTGAAGTGCATTCTTCAGAAGCCCATGTCCACTGGCAAGCTCGCCAAGTAGAAAATCCTGTAGAGTGAATTCGACATTGTCTACATAACTCAGAAGGCAATCAAGGGACAGGCACTAGCAGATCACCTTGCCGAAAATCCCGTGGATGGAGAATATGAACCCCTAAAGACGTATTTTCGTGATGAAGAGGTATCATTCGTAGGAGAAGACATTGCAGAATCCTATGATGGCTGGAGAATGATTTTTGATGGAGCAACGAATTTCAAAGGAGTCGGCATAGGAGCAGTACTGATATCAAAAACTGGTCAGCATTATCCGATGTCTTCCAAACTCAAGTTCCTGTGCACCAACATTACTAGAAATCTGCCTAAAAGCGATCGCAAAAAGCGACCAGCGTTGGTCGGTTTTAGGCTAAAAAGCGACCAAAAAGTGACCAAACGGACCTGGTAGCTATATTGATGGTCTCTTTTATTTAGGGACCATAGTTGGTCACTAATTAACTTTGGTCTTTAAGCTAAATGGACCAAATATTCCAGATATTGACTATAGAGACCAACTTTGGTCTCTTTATTAATTTAATAATATAAATTTGGCGACCAAAGTTGGTCTCTAAATATAAAATACTTTATTTATTTATTTATTTATTATTAATCATTAAAAAGCTACCAACTTTGGTCTCTAGTCCAAATATTATATTTTAAAATCTGAAAACTAGAGACCAAGGTTGGTCATTTTTTTATTCAATAATTTATTTATTTTATTAAACTAGCGACCAACTTTGGTCCCTAAATCCATGAATTTAATTTATTTTTTAAACTTTAGCGACCAACTTTGGTCGCTATATTATCAGAAATTTTATTTTTTTAATGAAATAGCGACCAAGTTTGGTCGCTTTTTGTAGAAAGCTGGGTAAACAAAATTGCCAGAAATTAATTTTTTAAAATTAAGTAGCGACCAATGTTGGTCGCTATTTCCTAGAAATTTTTTTAAGTGAATAGCGACCAACTGGAGACCAAAGTTGGTCTCTTTTTTTGGTATATTTTTGGCATAAACTGCTTGTTTTGGCTGCTACACCACCTGCCACCATATATCAAATATCCTAAATAGGCATTTTATGCCAACAACAATACTAAAATGCAACAAAATATAAAAGTAGTTCATTCGTCATATTAGATAACATTAAGCTAACAAAACTAAGTTAACGTTTATTACAAGTTCATTTGATAACTAGTTCTATTGTCTAGCTCAAAGTATATAAAGTACTCAAGGAGTGTTATTTTAGCATCCTTGTTCAAAAGTTGGATTGCCTCGACCGACTCGTTAGGTGGCTGACTCCGTATGAATTCCCCCACAGCAGCTGTGAAGCAAACCTATAAGAAAAATTATATTGAATTAATATTTCAAAATTTATATAAAAGTAAATCAAAATACTTAATGATAAGTAGAAATCTTACATGTATAGTCTAGGCTCGACCCTCGACCCACCTTTCTGAATCAGTCTCTTTCTTCTTCTTTACAATACGAGTTTCATTGAATTGCCCATCTTGCTTCCTTGGCATCATAAAGCTGTCCGATGACTTTGGTGATTATCCTCATGGTACTTTACTCAGGATGAACTTGGATACAGAGAATAACTTGTATACAGTAGCTGACAGGGTGTGTCTTTTGATCAATTGTTGTTCTCGTTAGCGACAATGATGTTGAGACTGCAATGACATGTGTTTCAACTAGAGATGGTATAGGCAGGAATTTTAACATTTCCTAAGTAGATAAAAGAAAGATTATAGAGGAATTCTCTACTTCATTTTCCAAGAAGAAAGGAAGTTTAATTGAGAGCGACAAGGGTAATGGTGATGGAATGTTTTCTGTTGGTCATGGCAGTTCCGATAAAACGGGGATCATAAGACTCTATGATGACAAAGATCATAGGAAGTTTTGTTCTTAAATTTCTTCCAAGTCTGATCCGTACAAGCTTAGTGGCATATTGGTGATATATTCTTCGGATTCAGACAATGATTTGTCTGACAAAAGTATGGAACTGCTACTCAAAAGAAGGAAAGCTAAACCGTTTTTCTTGGTAGAGACTTATGATCCCCATTTTATCTAAGTATGTAGAGCGAAGAAAAAGGAGAGAACAAGACTTCTCTAAGTGGGGTCATTACAATCTTGATTTGATTATGTTGCGTTTAGCCAAATGGTGCTTAGATATAGGGGCGGAGCTATAGCTACAGGTTCGTCGAATAGTTTTTGTCCAAACCTTAAATTTGTCTTATTAAATTTATTAAATATATATTAATTATTAATTTAGAAACCAATAACTTAATATTATTAGAATTCCAAACCCATAACCTTTAAATTTTGGTTCCGCTTTGTCACACCTCCTTTTTTACTACACTCGCAAGGGCATAGAGGAGTTTTTCCAATTTAAGGACAATCGGTACGGGATTTAATTATTAAAGTTCAGAGTCGCCACTTGGGAGATTAATGGTGTCCCAAGTCACCGGTTGAATCCCCAACCGAGGAAAGATATGTCTCTATTAACAATCCGCGAACCAGCAATCCGAGTAAGGAATTCTATTAACCCGAGAGAAGGTGTTAGGCACTCTCGGGTTCCATGGTTCTAGCACGGTCACTTAACTGTTGTATTTGATTTTATCTGATTTCAAAACATGTTCTTGATTATGTGCTTCTTAACCGTAAAGTGCTTTTATTATTATTATTTTTAATAAGAATTGCAACATCGTAAAAACATATCTCGAACCACGTTACATCAATGCACCCGTAGTGGTCGACACATTTCGACTTTGTTGAGAATTGGATTTGAGTCACATAAATGTGAACTCGAGTTTAGGGAGATAATGTTATTAAAACACGTGCCTAAAGAGACTAACGCATTATTATTTTTGGGGAAGGCCGTAAAATTCGCTAAGCGGCCCATCCCGAATTCTAAGTATCTTTTATTAACCATTTATTGAGGGCCCCACAATTTATGTATTTTTGTTTGGTGAGGCTCGTCTCATTTATTATTTAAAAGGCAAACCTAAAAGCGACTATGATTTTCTAGTTTTATTGTCTCTAAAATAAAAGAAAGAGTCCTAATCAATTTGTTAGTGGATTAAACAAACCAAATGATAATTCTGCACCAAAGCCAACCATTGGGCTCCAAGAGAAGCCCAACGAGGAAAATTTCATTCATGTCAACACAACAACCTGGCCAATCACAGAATTCAGCCCAGGCCCAAACGTGCAAGGGCGTCAGCAATGGACCTGGGCTGCTTGTTGGGGGGGGGGTTGTAACTTTCACGTGTGCAAAGGGGTGCTAAGCCCAAATTGTTGGACCAAATAGTAGTTTAAATTGAACAATTACCTACTGATCTTTATTCAAGGTGCTCATAAATAAGAAAGACCATATTCACTTACTTAAATCGATGAAGTATTGATCAATTACCTATTTAGTTACTGTCAAATTCATAGCCATTACTAAAGGTGAACAACAACTGGACAACCGATTTAATAATACAAGGCAACTAAATATTTTTAAATTGATTCAAGCTGTTCTAAACCAGTGCTACAACTCAGTTTCTCATTTCCAGTTTTTACTCACATTCCTATTTCACTGAATTTCAAATCAATGTTGACAGCATAACTAAGCATTTTAAATACCTCAAATTACCATTACTAACTACAAAGTTCAAAGACTCATTGGAAAACTCTAATCAACTCAATAGTTCTCGACCTAAAACAATCCCAAAATTATTACAAAACTTAACTATATTGCCTAACCAGTCGAGCATAGAGAAATTCTCTAAACTATGACAAAATTATAAAATTTTCAAATACACAGCAAGGAGTCAGTCCATGACAGTCCAATACACAACCCAATTAATCAGAATACAACATTGTGCATAAGCTGAAACAGGTGACAAGTAAGCATAAACAAGCTTCCATTTCATTTCACTTTCACAAGCTGGAAGTCTACATAGGAAGTGTACCTGAAATAAGAATTTCAATAAGGAGAAGAGGAGATCGGTGATTTTATTGCAGTACAGCAGCGAAAATAACAATAATCAGCCCAGAAATATCTCAACAACTTCAGAAGTGTTTTAAATCCAAACAGAACTACAGATCTACGCCAAACAGCATCAAACAACCCAGGAATCAACAAGGAAATGACGGAATTCAATAGCAGACCCAAAATAACTTAGTCGAACCCAAATCACTCAATATTAACACTACAACCATTTCGAATAAACCAGAAACAATGCATAATCGATTCCAGATGTTTCTAAACTTCAAATATCGAACAGGAATAAGAGAATTCCATCTATTTTCTGATCCTCAATGAGCTAAACAGTTGAGTTAATAGCTGAAAATTTGAAGATGATTCAAAAGAAGCAATGGAACAGTAACTATTTTTTGATTTCTGTTGCTTTTTGTTTGTTTCTTTTTTTTGGTCTTTTTTTCTTCTAGAACTAAGAACTAGAAGAAGATTTGGATTCTGAAATTTGAATTTCAGATCTGAAATTGAAGGAGTATTGTATGGGAGGGAATTTTGGTGGCCCCAAAACATGTCACTTAAGGCAAAGAGGCATGCCTTTTATAGGAAAACTTAAAAGGGAAGCTTCTAGATCTTGTTCAAACTTTTCCCCCTCTTTTATTTCAGATTTTACTAATTAGTCCCTAAAAGACTGACTTTTGTCTCAAGTTTTATCACTAAGTTATTGAAATTCTATTTCGTACCCCAACTAGAAGGTTCTAGGGGTTTCTAATTTATGTTACTGCAGGGTTCTTATTATCTAAAAACCTATATTACCCTTGATTTCAATCTGAATTACTAACCTAATACAGCTATAACCAATACTAATTTCAAAAACTTTAAAAATGAGTTATTGAATCCAATCAGTACTTAAACAAGAATGAAAATTAAACCTAGTTCATACTACTATCAGTTAAACTAAATCGACATTAAACTAAGCTAATCCAAACAATAAAAAGTGAAAAACCAAAGAACAGGAACTAAAAACTGTACTAAATAACAGATAATTCCAACAAAATCGAATAAAATTAAAGCTAAGCTAGTTATGCCAGAAACATAATCATTAATTTAATCAGATAAAGAAAAGGAAATCACTGAGTTTACTCACTCCTGTAGTTTAACTAGGTCAAAATCCAAGTTTATTACTTTTGAAAAAATATGGTAAGGAACCTAACACAATATCCCTGCCATGATTACAATTCGATTGAATAACAAAAATTGGTCAATAGCTATAATTCGAACACATCAAAATTGGAAAAATCAGACTAAAGAGAGACAGGCGGAAGGTTGACTTATTCGAATGGAAAAAAGAAAAGAAGAGAGAAGTAAGAGCAATACCCAAAAGACTATCCAAGCATCGAAGCTATTCTTCAAACCCTTGATTTTGACCGAAAAGGGCCTCAATCACGTGTTCTCAGATGAAAACACATGACCAAGGTTCGTTTTGGTCTTAATCAACACCTAATCTGCTAATTGGAATTTTGACGTCTTTAGGGCTCACTTTCAAATCAGATTCAACGAGCTCTGTTGAGTTTCGAGGGTAACAGGTTTTGGATTTGGAGAGAGGGGAGAACAACGAGCATGTGGTGTAAATTTAGGGCCGTTTGGGCGGTGTCGCCGCCCTAGGCAGCGGAGACAGTGACAGCAAATTAGACCATTCGAAGGTCTGCGGTAGGATTCGAAAGGAGATGAGGGCATATTCATGAAGAGGGCATAGAGGCGGTACATGTGTGTGAATTTGAGAGCCACCGGAGATGGTGACGTTTTCTCCGGCGGCATTACAGGAGAGATACGAGGAAGAGGGATTGGTTTTTAGGGTTACATACTAGTTCAGAAAATTTTATTAAAATGGGGGAATCAATGGGGCCGTTGGATGGGAAAAAATTGACGGCCTAGATCAAACGACGCCAAACGGTGTCGTTTCATTTAATGAAGGGGGCAAGCCGGATTGGGGTATGGGTTGGGATGGCCTGTGGTACGTTTGGGCTGGGCAATGTTATTTAACAAATGGCCCAAATCAATTTTCGTAGAAATAACTCTTTTTCTTTATGTTCTTTTTTCATTTTGTAATTGCTTATATTTATTTTTGTTTTCCTTTTGTATATTTTTTTTAATTTTATTAAAATGCTAAACTAAAAACCAAAACCAAATTAACTCTAAAAATTATATTTCCTAATTTTCAATTATAATAATCCCTAATTTTAAATGCAACTAAGAAAAATTTAAATTATAATTGCAAAAATGACCATTTTTGTTATTTTAACCTAGAATTTGAAATTAAACCTTGAATGCAAATGCCAAGTACTTTTGTACTTTTCATATGAATTAACATGCACAAATAAACATGCAAACAATTAACTGGAAATAACACAAAATTCACAAAAATATAAAATAATGAAAGAAAAAATTATTTTGTTTGAATTTTTGGGAATAATTCACTTAGGGCAAAAATCACATGCTCACAACTACCCCTCTTTGTCCGGAAACACGAAGAGTTTTCGTTCAAAGATAAGTGAGCGGAAACGAGCAATTTTTGCCCGTTTGAATATTCCGTGTGAAGCATTTTTTGAAAGAGTTGACCGCACCCTGCTTCGGAGGTTGCCTAAATATCCCGGGCTAAACAGGAATCAGGTCAGTGTAGTTCGGGAGTGTCTGGTAGCTGGCACTACCAGGAGCTGTGATTTCGCTGCTGTTGTTGCTGTTACTGCTCGCTGACCTCCTTATTACACCGGTTCAAAAGAAAAAGAAGCTAGCCTAAGCTATAATCTATGAATTACAAGAATAGTCCTATCTATGTCTTCAAACTTGCTCTTGTGTTGCCTTGAACTTGTATTCGTCCAACGGAATTCTTGCGTAGTTTCCTTGAATTATGATTGGCGTTGTTTTGCCATTCCTCTGAGTGATGCTTGACTGCTGCAATTTGAAATATGTGCCTCTATTCTCCAGGCGAGCTCCTAACTGCTGACGCTTGAAAAGTATTCCCTTGTTTTCCAGGTGGGCTCCTGACTGCAACGCTTGAAAAGTATTCCCTTGTTCACCAGGTGGGCTCCTGACTGCAACATAATAAACAAACAAGGAAAATTTTCTGCCCTAGTTTGATAACTGGGTACAGCATGTTATCAAATATTAAAAGTTAAAAGCTAAAATTCGCATTGCACTTCCCTTGTTCTCCAGGTGGGCGCCTGACTGCTGAACTTGAAAAGTATTCCCTTCTTCTCCAGGTGGGCTCCTGACTGCAACAAAATAAACAAACAAAGAAAATTTTCTGCCCCAGTTTGGTGGCTGGGCAGACTTGTGAGTTGTTACTTCAGCTATTGATACGATGGTGAGAGCAAAACTAAAGACTTGATTGGAATATACCTCCCCCGTGAGTAAAGTATTTGACTAAGATTTTTATCCTAGGAGAAAATTCATTAGACTAGGTTTTCTGTTATCTTAGGAAAAAGATTCATCAGACTAAGATGCTGATCCCAGGAGAAAATTCATCGGATTAGGTTTTTGTTTTCTTGTTATTTTAGGAGAAAGTTTCATCAGATAGGTCCATTTTGTTATCTTAGGAGAAAGATTCATCAGACTAAGGTTTAGACTCTAGGAGAAGATTCATCAGACTAGGATTTTTGTCTTAGGAGAAAGATTCATCAGACTAAGATGTTGATCCCAGGAGATGGTTCCTCAAACCAGGGTGTTTTGCCATCTTAGGAGAAAGATTCATCAGACTAAGACGTTGATCCTAGGAGGCATTTCCTCAGACTAGGGTGTTTTGCTATCTTAGGAAAAAGATTCATCAGACTAAGACGTTGATCCTAGGAGGTGGTTCCTCAGACTAGGGTGTTTTGCTGTCTTAGGAGAAAGATTCATCAGACTAAAATTTTGACTCTAGGAGAAGGTTCGTCAGACTAGGTCTATGTTGTTATCTTAGGAGAAAGCTTCATCATACTAAGATTCTGACTCTAGGAGAAGATTCATCAGACTAGGTCTTCTATCTTAGGAGAACAATTCATTAGACTAAGATTTTGATTCTAGGAGAAGATTCATCAGACTAGGATTTGATTTGGCGAAAGCTCCATCAGACTAGGCCTTTTATCCTAGGAGGAAAAATGTGAAAAGCAATGGCAGTATTTTGTGCTCAAGAAAGGGAAGGGCAAAGATTTTGAGAAACTTCCCTTTTGTTGGCTCTCGTTGTCTTCCCTTTTCTTTTCTTTCTTTTATTCTCTTTTCTTCCAACTCTCTTGCACTGCGTTGTTCCTGTTTCAAACAAAGAAAACTTGTGAGTTTAAAATGTGGTGTTTGGTTTGTGGCCTCGAACTTTTAACGTGGCCCGACATCCTCTATTTGTTGCATTGCATGAACGGTCATCTCCCCAATCCTCATGTCTCATATGAATCCCGTAGCATGTCTATTGTCCATGCTTTGTGTACATGATGTTCTTTCTTGACCACTGGCTTTGGCCTTGAGTTTATTGTTCCTTCACTTGTCATGATAACTAATTCCCACTCGCAGATCTTGCTTGTTTATTGACTAACCACTTTCTTTGTTACCCTTGACATGGAGAATACCTCTGATCCGTTCACCAAAATACCCTCCATCTATTGCGTGGTTCCTAAATCAAACCCTTGTATTTCACACGAATCCCAAAGCATGTTGATTGTGGCCAACTCAGTGTGCCTGTTGATTTCTCCTGGCTTGACGCCTTTATGTGCTCACCAGGTCCCGTTTTGTTTAATTGGAAAGCTTGGTGGCAGATTTTGAAGTCATTTCTCACTTGTTTTGAACAATAGACCCAGGCAGTGGGAGTAAAACAAGGTGGGAGTAATAGAGTAATGGATAATGGAAAGAGACGATTCTTAACAAGAAACCTAGAGAGGAGTGACCCATCCGATGTAGATATCGACTCTAGCGACCTTGACATGCACCTGCAGCCTACTCTGTTTTAGCAAATGTGATGTTCGGCTTTGGTTGTACCTTTTCGCCGTGAAACTGGTCTTCAATGCTCTGCTTATCTGATCTGATTCACAGTCCTTAGTCGACTTGTAGTGCCCGAAGGGTTTTCACCATCAACCCTTTCTCATTTGGTTTTCTCTCGTTTCACCGTCGCCTTATGGTGCCTGTAAAGATTTTCACCAATAAGACTCTCTCATTTTGATTTCCCTCATCTTTCATCTCCTTGGGGTACCCATGATAATTCTCATCAACACAACTCTCTCATTCTTCATTTCTTTTGTTTGGACTGGAATGTTGCCCCTGATATGATTCACCTCTGCTTGCTTGACTTGGTATTTCTCAAAGACTGATCAGAAGGTCTTTCTTTGGACCATAACGCATGCTTTTCGATGGGGATAGAAAGAATGGTATCAAAGGCTCAAAAAACATTTCAACAAGGGTTCAACATTACAACTTTCAAAATCAGATTTTCCCAACAACCATAACTTCTGCCCAGTTTCTTTCTTGGGGACTTTGGACTTTTGTTTTGGTGTGACTGAACCTCGGGGAGAGGCTGCCTACGTACCCTTTCGGGATCAAGTCAAACGTAGTTCAGGTGACTACTTTTGTTGTGGTGATCTTTCCTTTCTTTTCATTCTTTTCTTTCTCTTTTCTTTTCTTGCTTTTCTCTTTTCTTTTCTTTTTCTTCTCTTTTCTTTTCTTTGCTTTTCCTTTCTCTTCTTTCTCTTTCTCTTCTTGTCCTTTTCTTTTCTTTTCTTTTCTCTTTTCTTTTCTTTTTATTTCTGTTTTTCTTTTTCTTTTTCACTGTTTTTCTCTTGTTTCTATACTTACTTTACCCGCTCGGGCTTACGAGTTTTATTATTAATTCCAAAAAAGGGGTATGCAAGAAAATAACCGAGGCTCAAAGGGGTAACAAAGGATAAAGTGTTTGGATATCTGAATAAAATGCCTTCGTCGTTCCAATCTCCCAAAACATGCCAAGTACAAACTACACAGTTAAACAAGCTGAGGAAAACACACATAACACCTTTTGATTGATTCACATACGTGCCTTCTGTATTTTTCAATTGCTTAGCACCATTGGACAACAATCTCCGTACCACGAACGGTACCTGTAGACTTAGGGTAAGCCTGCCTTTGGCTTCAAACCGATGCGGCATGATGCATTTCAACAGTATTTCTTTATGTTCTATTTGCCTCCCAGTTTCACTTAATTTGGGCTCGAAGTGATCTCAAAATGCCTTTACTCATTTCCCTTGAATGTCCTTACAGCATCAATATTGTTTCATTGCTTTATTACTAGACAGACTTTTAAAACTGTGATGACCCGACCCGTCGTCTCATGTATTACTGCTCTGTTTTCCCCATTTATTGCTTCATCATGTTCCGTCATCAGTTTTTGGTGTGTTAGAGTTGATTTGGGTTTGTTTTGGTAGAAAATGAGACACTTAGTCTCTTTAAGGAAGGCTTGTTTTGAAAAAGTCAACCGGACGTTGACTTATGAGTTAGAAGGTTCGGATGTGAATTCCGGTGGTTCGGTTAGCTTCGGGGTATGATTTATGACTTAGAAGAGCGACCGAAATTGAATTTGGAGGTCCGGTGTAGAATTAGGCTTGAATTGGCGAAGTTTGAATTTTTGCGGATTCCGGTTGATAGGTGAGATTTTGATTCGAGGTTCGGAATGGAATTCAGAGAGTTACAGTAGCTTCATTAGGTGATTTTGAATATGTCCACAAATTTTCAGGTCATTCGGACATCGTTTGGTCGGGTTTTTGATCGAATGAGAGTTTCGGAAGTTTAAAGAAAATTTAGGCTTGAATCCGTGGTAATTTGATGATTCTTGTGTTGTTGTATGTGTTTTTATGATTAGACCATTTTTGAGCACCTGGAAATTTGTTCATCGCGATCGCATGCTTAGGGCTGCGATCGCATAGGGTTAAAACCTGGGCGGACAGAAGGGCTTAATAACATTTCCTCTGCGAGCTAAAGTCATTTTTCACCATTGTTGAGCATATTTGGAAGCTTTTGACGAGGGATTAAGAGGGTGTCGACTAGGATTCGATTGGAGGTAAGTTTTATGAGCTAAATACGTGATTTTATTGAAGATTCATCATTGAAATCTCGGAAAAATTGGGTAAAAATTTGAGAAGTTAGGGCTTGGTTTTTGGTAATGTAAAATTGGAATTTGAAGGGCAATTGAACTCTGATTTTGATAAATTTTATATGTACGGACTCGTGGAGAGACTAGGATTCCGAAAATATGAATTTCGTAATTTTTCGAGAAGTGGTCTCGGGGCTCGGGTTTTGCCAACTTCGTGTTTTTGGGTAATTTTTCGAGTTCTTTCGATTGGGTTATGTTCCATTAGCATATTGTTTTACGTATCCCTTATGGTTTTGATCAGATTCTACACACGAGGAGGTAGATACGAGTGGGAAAAGCTTGGAGAGCTAGATTATCAGCCGGCTAGAGGTGAGTAATACTTGTGAATGATATTCTGAGGGTTTAAAACCCCGAATTTGCACATCTTACTGCTGTATTGAGGTGACTTGCACGCTGGACCTGAGCGTGGGGTGGAGCACCGTTGGGGATTGTGACTTGGTCCATCTCGGTTGTTGGTATTTACCGCGTATTTGCAAATGATTTGTTGTTATCATTATGAATTGGGCTCATTGCCATACTTGGGGCTTATTGCCTATTGTTTGAACTCTTTATGAACTATCCTCACTATTTCCCTCACTATTTGAAATATTATTTGAACTCAGTCCATGTGATTTACACTGTTTTATGAACTCAGCTATATTTTACTCAAACTTGGAGTTTTAACTGATATTTGAACTATCATTTGAGCTGAGTATTATTGTTTTACTGATGCCCGAGGGGCTTTTTGACTATTTTTGGACTGATTGAGGCTGAGGGGCTTTTTGACTATCTTTGGACTGATTGAGACCGAGGGCCATATGTGAGGGCATGAGGAGTGATGTGAGGAGACTTTCAGGCCTCGAGTGTTATGTGAGGAGGCTTTCAGGCCTCGAGTGTATTGAGAGCAAGCTTTCAGGCCTTGTGTTGATATTATTCAGGCTTTCAGGCCTTATTGATAGCGCTTGGGCTGAAGGAGCACCTCCGGAGTCTGCACACTCACAATGAGCGCGGGGTACCCCTTTGAAATGAACAACGGTAACAATGACTCTGTCATACGTGTTTTGGTCAGGTAACAATGACTGACCAGTCAGGTAACAATGACTGACTAGTGGTAACAAAGACACTGAAACACATTTTGGTAAGGTAACAATGGCTGACCGGTCAGGTAACAATGGCTGACCCTACTTGTGTACTCTTGTTTATTTGATTCCTTTCAAGAGAATGTTTTGCTATGTTTTCGTGAATTCTTCTGTTAATGGTTTACTGCTTAAGATAGCATTATTTGTGCCCTTTTGGGATTTTATACTTTTAGTATTATTCACTTTTATTACCACTGAGTTGGAAGTACTCACTTTACTCCCTATACCTTGTGTGCAGATCCAGGGCAGTCTCAGGCTGAGTGACTCTAGTTAATCCAGAGTTCTTTCCGGGAGTATTTGCGGTAGCTACACGGCGTTCGCAGACGATGATTCTACCCTCTATTATTATCCTTTACTTCCGCATTATCAGTGTTAGAAAGACTTGTAGTAGGATATTATTCGGTCATTAGAGGCTCATGGTCGTGACACCAGGTCCTAGTTGGTCTGTTTTAGTATTTTTCCAGATTTTCCGTATTTTTATTATTATTTCAGACTTTGACTTAAATAGCTTTATCTTTATTTGTTTAAATAATTAGGATAATTGTTATAAATGGTCGGGCTTGCCTAGTAGTGTGCTGGGCGCCATCACGACGCGCCATCACGACCGGGTTTGGGGTCGTGACAAGTTGGTATCAGAGCCTAGGTTACTTGGTCTTGTGAATCATGAGCCGGTTCAGTAGAGTCTCGCGGATCGGTACGGAGACGTCTGTATTTATCCTCGAGAGGCTGTAGAACCTTTAGGAAAACTTCAAATTCTTGGAATTCATATCGTGCGTACTTGATTCAGCTTGAGATATAATTCCTGAAATTCCTTCCACACGTCTGTATGCGCACGTGAGCGCTCAGTATTATATGTACCTTGATGGTTTATGATTTCCCGATTGAGGTACGAAAGGTAATCTTTGTGAGTATGTTGGGCAAGTCTGGAAGACTTGAGGTCGGATCTTTGTCTTTGGCTTGAGCACCGAGGTGCTGATTATGTGAGCAAATATTTTAAAGTTAGATGTTCGGTAATGTCCTTATTAGCTGGAATGGCGGTTGAATGTCCATGTGATGAGTATGTTAGCACTGCGGGATGTATCTATGTGATCTTAGTAGTGAGGAAGGAGTCTGCTAAATAATAGGTGAACTGTTAAGTGTTCGATTCCTATTGTGATCTGTTGTGTAGTCCCGAGATGTGGGTGTGTGAAGAATATTTTCATGATACATTTCATGTGGCGGTATGAGTTTAGACTCAGCAAGACTAATTAATTGTGTAACGTATATGACGGTTGGTAGGTTGAAATATTGAAATGAGACGAAGCAAGTGGGATATCTCCTGCGGGGTGTCCTTAAGTGGTATGATCCTTATGTGTAATTGAAAGGTATTTTATATGTGTTATGATTCGAATAGGTGCAATGCACGTCATGTATCAATTTTGATAATATAATACATGTAGTATTGGGATTTATGTTGTTGATATACATTGTGATGCTTTGTCGAGTTGTGGACGTGTTGTTAGGATGGTTTTGGTGATTCTCTGGCAGGTGGATAGGCCCAATTACAAAGAAAACTCTGCCAAAATTTTTGAAAAAAAAAAATTTGGGACTTAGTAAAAAGAAAAATTTGTCGCCTAAAGAGTGGGCTTAACTGTTGTGTGAATGAATGCAAGAATTGCAGAAGAGTTAAAATTCCTGATGATTAGTATCTCCACAAAACTTGTAAATGACTTGAGTTTAATCTTACTATAACATTGTGGCATCATTAGAGCAAAAGTGCTATGAGTTGTTAAGAGTGCCTTGATATATGGCTTCGAGCCAAGTTGGGGAGGTTGCTGTTGGTCAGTTGATTGCACGGTTATGTGCTATGTTGGTTCCGTTTTGAGGCATGATGGCGGATCATTTCTGGTTACAGAAATTGAGCCGAGGGTGGCACGTGTGAAGGAAAATTTCTACAAAGGTTATATGGTGCTTTCGTAAATTTGAGAAAATACTAGGATGTTTTGAGCTGTTGTTGATAAAGAATGCTCAATGTATAGAGAAGAAAGATGGTTGTTTGTAGCTATATGAAATCATGTTCTGCGGTTTCAGAGTACGAATAAGGCACGAGTGGTTCCGTTCATTTAGGGAGGGTGAATTACAGCTGAATAAGAGTGAATGACTCTCGAGAATGGTTTTACTGTGTTCAAGATTTTGCATGTAATAATCAGGTGTCTTAAGGTTGTATACGTGGCTAGGGACTATGTTTTCATTTAGAAAATATCAAGACTTGTGGTAATGTATGTAATTATGGGATTCTATATATCTGTATCTGGAAAGTAATGGTAACAAATTTAGATTCGCGGGAAGTTCTTCAGAGTGAAGCATTCTGAAATGTGGTATATCTGGGAAACGTTTGAAAGGGTATTCAGTGGCCTATGGGTCTTAAACAGTGTGGTCTTATGTGCGAGTCTCGTGTGGTAAACCTGAGTTTGAGGTATTTTGGCGCTACAGCAAGGGAGAATATCAAATTAATGATGAATCAGAAAGGAAATTGGATAAATGGAATAGCTTGATAGTAAACCGAATCGGTATGATAAGGATATGATTAATTCTTTATATGTGTTCGAGGTAATGAGTCTTACAGGTATCGTGCAGCAAAGCTCTTGAGTGCTGGCAGTTTGCTTAGCTCGGTTTGGGTAGAAGGATTCAGTCCTGGCAGTTTAGCTTGTGCAATGGAATTAGGAGAGAGAGTTCTTGAGGTATTTTACCGTGGTTTTAAGATGAGTATATTTCCTATGGGTATGCGAGGCAGGGAGTATGTAACAATTTTTCTTCTATATGGGATCATGAAAGTTCTTAACTAGTTGAGTGCATCGATGTCTGCGGCGCAGAAGAGAGATAGAAGTCCTCATGTTATCCTAGTGTGGTATGGTCTATGTGTTATGATAGGGAGAATTGAGATTTGCGTGTTCAAGATTTTGATTCAGTTCATAATATAATAGGAAGTCATTAAATTCTTGAGCAGCACGGGCAGCTGCAGGTGATTTAAGAATCGATCTTCAGATGATTAAGGAAGATGGTATTGCTATGCTAGTAATTTGGCGGGGGTATATGTTCAGAGAAGGGGCAAGGTAATGTAAACTGATAATATTTGGTGGTATTGCGGCATTCTCTTATTGGATCGACTGTTGATAATTGAGTTGTTAATGGCGCAGGGAAATTTTTGAATATCTTTCGTGGTATGAATGGATACTTGATGTGTGTTATATGTGTTGGAGACTAGAAGTTCTCGTGATCCAACTATGCAGTGGTCGTCGATCGTGTGTATCGACATCGTCTAGCGGTTATTAGAAATTGGAGGTCCGAGTGGATCTTTCTTTGCTTGGTATGTTAAATTTGGGTTATTCTATACTGTCATGCTATGAGCTATGTCGAAAAATGCCACAGGTTGCATGGCAAGGTGCATCGGATTATGTTCTAGTATAGTGGTTGGTATTCCAAGATCAGCGTATGGTTAGGAAGGATTGTTTTTCTTAATTGGGCCTTCGTGGCGGATGTTAGTGCAGATATTTCTACCATTGATTTAGTTCCGGTATTGAGGGACTTTTCGGAAGCATTTCTTGTGGCTAGGCATGTCGCTGGGTGAGCTTGTGGATTTCAGTATTTATTTGGTGCCGGACACCGTATCGTGCAGCTCTGGCAGGAGTTATAGTAGTGGGAGGAGCAGCTTTAGGCTTCTCGGTATTGAGTTCGCTGGCAGGCCAATGTGGTTATGTATTTAGCTTGAGTTAGCTTGATTAGTCCCGAGTCGTATTGTTAAAAGATAGATTGATTCGATTATTCTCGAACGTGTTAGTGATCTGGGGAGATCTATGAGTTGCTTTTTCTGTGCTGTGAGGCGTTATGATTTGTGGATTATGGGCACTCGTGGTGCAGTTCTATTGGGGTTCATAGTGGAAGTCGAGCGGAAAGAGTAATTGAGTATTGCTCGGTGTATGGAGTATTGGTTATGTCCTGTCGGGTTGCGTGTCGTATGTTATTTGTTTCACCGTGGGTGTATTGAATTGCTTTGGTTTCAGACATTAAATTGTGCATGGCTGTCAATTTTCATAGTGACTTGAGATGCTTCATGCGTAACAATGTTCGGATAAGATCGTGCATTGTGGTGAGGCCACACGGGGGTATGACCTTTCAGGGTAGCTTCAGGCATTCTATTTCTATGATGGGAGATGGGGTCTCAGCCTTGTATTGTGATGGTACTGATGAACTTGAGTTACAGCTCTTTCGTTTGAGTCATTTGTCATGATTTGAGTATGTTCAGGCCGCTTCTTATTGGTGCGCGTATTAGGCAAGTTGTGGCTTAGGCCTGTGTTGAGGTGTCATATCACCAGAGTGGTGTGATAGAATCGAGGGGATCGTTGGAGTCATTAATGAATACGAACAGATGTGATTTCAGCTTGTTAGAAGGATAATATCGAGGTTTGGCCTGGAAATCTGTTGTGGTATTAGCCAAAAGGGAAGTGGCTTCGTGTATGGCTGATATGAGGAATGGTTATGGTTTATCGCATGTTTTATTTATCGGTGGCGGTATTTGAAAGTGTTGGAATAAGACTTTAGCTAATAAGAGGTTTTCTATCGGTATTTGGTTATTGTGGGCAATTGCTGTGAATAGAGGCCATCGTCTCGAGTGTTTGGGT
>MU667964.1:48541-64405 GCA_026770625.1 Nicotiana glauca
GGTTTGTATGACTATGTCAGTACTGTATGATCTTGCTAGTTTCGTTTATTTACTTGAAAAACACTAGTATATTTGGTTGATTAATTAACAGTCGAGACTTAATCAAAACTTCCGCAGTTGGCTGGCCTAGCTGTGGTGTTAGGCGCCATCATGACCTGGTTAGGCAAAATGGGTCGTGACAACATGGTATCAGAGCACTAGGTCCACGTGGGTCTCACAAGTTACGAGCAAACCTAATAGAGTCTTGTAGATCGGTACGGAGACGTCTGTATTTATCTTCGAGAGTCTATAGGGTGTTAGGAAAGACTACTCTTTATTCCTTCTTCATCGTGCAAGGGTTAGTGTACTAAGTTTCCTCTTTTATTCTCTCACAGATGGTGAGGACCCGTGCCGCCGACGTTCCGGACCCTGGAGTAACTGCTCCCCCCGTTGCCAGAGGCTGAGGTAGAGGCCGAGGGAGGGCACCGGCCAGTGGTAGGGGACGAGGGCATCCTAGAGCTATCCCTGATGCACCACTAGCAGACCCTGTGGGGGATCCCACTGCTGAGGAGTAGGGCGAGGCGCCCGCAGCTGTGCCTACTCCGGCGAATTTCATGACTGCGCCGAGATTCCAAGAGGTCATGGGCCGTATGCTTCGGTTCATGGACACCATGACTCAGGCTGGTTTATTTCCAACAAATCCAGCAGCTTCGCAGGCAGGAGGGGGAGCATAGACCCCTACTGCCCAGGATCCACTTCAGGCAGCAGAAGTATATCACACCCCGGGTGCCCAACCCGCAGAGGGGGTCCAGCCAGTGGCTGAGGCTGTACCCCAGCCTAGGCCAGCTGTGGAGCACGATCCGCAGAAGCTACTAGACAGATGGACCAGACTTCACCCCCAATCTTCGGAGGCGAGCGCCATGAGGACGCTCAGGATTTCATTGACAGGTGCGGGGACAGACTGCACGCTATGAGGATATTAGAGTAACATGGAGTTGACTTCACTACTTTTCAGCTTGAGGGCAGGGCCCGCAGATGGTGGCAGTCTTATATTCTTGGCAGGCCTGTCGGTTCACCTCCCATCACTTGGGGTCAGTTTGTGCAGTTATTTCTGGACAGGTATATTCCGCCCTCTGAGAGGGAAGAGCTACGATATCAGTTTGAGCATCTTGAGCAGGGTCAGATGTCTGTGACCGACTATGAGGCGAGGTTTTCTGAGTTATCACGCCATGCACTCATGATACTTCCGACAGATGTAGAGAGAGTGCGGAGGTTTGTTGCTGGATTGCAGCCCAGTATTCGATCGGGGATGGCCCGAGAGGTAGAGATAGGTACAGAGTATCAGCTTGTGGTCTAGATTGCTCGCCGGATCGAGGGTTATCGTCAGAGGGGTACGGAGCATATGCAGCAGGACAAGAGAGCCAGATTCCTTGGAGATTTCAGAGGTGCTCCAGCTAGGGGTAGAGGCTAGTTTGGGAGGGGATAGCCCAGTAGGCCCCCATCTTCAGCACCACCACCTTCCGCCCGGGGTGTTCCAGTACGCCCCTATTTCAGCACCATTCCAGAGAGTTCCTACCGCCCGCCAGCCTATAAGGGTTCTACCAGTGGGTATTCAGGTCCCCAGGGTTCTTCTGATCCCTACTTCAGTGCTATATCGGAGACTTCATATCGTCCACCGGCTATTCAGGCTCCTCCCACGGGATCCACGAGCCACTAGGGACAGTCATCAGGACAACAGGCCGCCATGCCACGTTGCTTTGAGTGTGGCGATCCAGGCCACATGAGTAGATCTTGCCACAGGCTTAGGGGCAAGGCAGTACAGCAGGGGCAGCAGCCCACGACTCCAGCACCAGCGGCCCAGTCATCTAGAGGTGGAGGGAAGAGTGGTAGAGGCCAATCCAGAGGTGGAGGCCAGGCAGGGAGAGGTCAGCCAGCTACTCCTCAGTCAGGAGGAGGCCAGACAGCTAGTACTCCAGCTAGATTCTACGCTCTCCCGGCTAGGCTGGATGCATTAGCCTCAGACGCCGTCATCACGGGTATTATTTCCATCAGTGGTAGAGATGCATCGGTATTATTTGATCCAGGGTCCACTTATTCATATGTATCATTTCTGTTTGCACGTTACCTGGACACTACTCCTGAGCCCTTGGGTGTTCCTGTTCATGTGTCCACTCCTGTGGGCGATTTTATGGTAGTGAACCTGGTCTACTTGTCTTGTGCGGTTACTTTCTGTGGTTTTGAGACTAGGGCAGATCTCCTGTTGCTTGATATGATCGACTTTGAGGTTATCCTGGGCATGGATTGGCTCTCCCCTCATCACGCCGTTCTATCTTCCAAGATTGTTTCTCTAGTGATGCCAGGGTTGCCGAGACTGGAGTGGAGGGGCTCCACTGTAGATACACCTACCAGGGTTATTTCCTTCCTGAAGGCTCAACGCATGGTTGAGAAGGGGTGTTTGGCCTACTTAGCTTATGTTCGAGATACCACTGCAGAGTCTCCGATGATTGATTCAGTACCAGTAGTCCGAGAGTTCGCCAATGTTTTTCCTTCTGATCTTCCTGGCATGCCTCCGGATCGTGATATTGATTTCTGTATTTACTTGGCTCCAGGCACTGAGCCTATATCTATACCACGATACCGTATGGCTCCTAGGGAACTGAAGGAGTTGGAGGAGTTGCTAGCTATGGGATTTGTTAGGCCCAGCATATTGCCTTGGGGTGCGCCAGTGCTGTTCGTAAAGAAGAAGGATGGGACTATGCGGATGTGCATTGATTACCGCCAGTTGAACAAAGTCACCATCAAGAACAAGTATCCATTGTGCCGCATTGATGATTTGTTCGACCAGTTGCAGGGTGCTAGGGTGTTCTGCAAGATCGACCTGAGATCGGGGTATCATCAGCTGAGGATTTGGGATTCAGATGTTCCGAAGACCGCATTCCGGATGAGATATGGCCACTATGAGTTCCTGGTGATGTCATTTGGCTTGACTAATGCTCCAGCGGCATTTATAGATTTGATGAACAGAGTGTTCAAGCCCTATATTGATTCTTTCATCATTGTTTTCGTTGATGACATCTTTGTATATTCACGTAGCCTAGGGGAGCATGAGCAGCACTTGAGGGTAGTGCTCCAGACCTTGCGAGAGCAGAAGCTTTGTGCTAAGTTCTCCAAGTGTGAGTTTTGGCTAGAGTCAGTGGCATTCTTGGGGCATATCGTGTCAGGAGAGGGTATTAAGGTGGATCCCAAGAAGATCAAGGCAGTTCAGAGTTGGCAACGCCCTACTTCAGTGACCGAGATCAGGAGCTTCCTAGGGTTAGCAGGATATTATCAGCGATTTGTTCAGGGCTTCTCATCCATTGCATCACCTCTGACCAGATTGACCCAAAAGGGTCCCCATTCTATTGGTCCGATGATTGTGAGGAGAGCTTTTCGAAGCTCAAGACGGCTTTGACCACGGCACCAGTTCTTGTATTGCCTTTCGGTTCAAGGACTTATACGATATATTGCGACGCTTCTTGCATTGGCTTGGGGTGTGTATTGATGCAGGAGGGGCAAGTAATTACATATGCCTCTCATTAGCTGAAGGTTCATGAGAAGAATTACCCTGTGCACGATCTAGAGTAGGCGGCGATTGTCCATGCTCTTAAGATATGGAGGCATTATTTATATGGGGTGTCATGTGAGGTGTATACAGACCATTGCAGCTTGCAGCATTTGTTCAAGCAGAGGGACTTTAATTTGAGACAGCGCAGGTGGCTCGAGTTGCTGAAGGATTACGAGATTACCATTCCTTATCACCCAGGCAAGGCAAACGTGGTTGCGGATGCCTTGAGTAGGAAGGCAGAGAGCATGGGTAGCTTGGCATTCATTCCTGCAGAGATGAGGCCACTAGCTTTGGACATATAGTCCCTGGCTAACAGACTTGTGAGATTGGACGTTTCAGAGCCCAGCTGGGTCCTAACATGTGTGGTTGCTCAGTCTTCGTTGTTGGGGGAGATTAAGGCCCGACAGCTTGATGATCCGCATTTGGCAGTTCGCAAAGAGACGGTGCTTCAGGGAGGCGCCAAAGAGGTTTCTATTGGCGAGGATGGTGTATTATGGCTCCAGGGCCGTGTATGTGCTCCTAATGTTGAAGGCTTGAGAGAGAGGATTCTAGAGGAGGCCCACAGTTCGAGGTACTCCATTCATCCAGGTGCTACGAAGATGTACCGTGACTGGAGATAGCACTACTGGTGGCAGAGGATAAAGAAGGACATTGCGGAGTATGCAGCTAGATGTTTAAATTGCCAGCAAGTCAAGTATGAGCATCAGAGGCCAGGTGGCCTACTTCAGCAGATGCCCATTTCGGAATAGAAGTGGGAGCGCATCACCATGGATTTTGTAGTTGGGTTGCTGCGGACTCAACGGAAGGTTTATTCGGTGTGGATTATTGTGGATAGATTGACCAAGTCTGCCTATTTCATTCCAGTGGAGACTACTTATACGGGAGAGAGGTATGCCCAGATTTACATTCGGGAGATACTGAGATTGCACGGTGTGCCGATCTCCATCATATCAGACAGAGGCCCTCAGTTCACTTCCCATTTCTGGAGAGCTGTACAGCGAGAGTTGGGGACCTGCGTGGAGCTTAGCACGGCATTTCATCCTCAGACCGACGGACAGTCGGAGCGGACAGTTCAGATTTTAGAGGATATGCTTAGAGCATGTGTGATCGACTTTGGAGGGCAGTGGGATCAATTTTTGCCCTTGGCGGAGTTTGCATATAATAACAGTTGCCAGTCCAGCATAGAGATGGCCTCATATGAGGCATTGTATGGTCGGCGTTGTCGTTGTCCTATCGGATGGTTCGAGCCTGGTGAGGCTAAGTTGCTTGGTACAGATTTGGTCCAGGATGCCCTGGATAAAGTTAAGTTGATTCAAGAAAAGCTTCACACCGCTCAGTCCAAACAGAAGAGCTACGCAGATCAGAGGGCGCGTGATGTATCATTTGCACTTGGTAAGAAAGTCCTCCTTAAGGTTTCGCCAATGAAGGGCATTATGAGATTCGGGAAGAAGGGCAAGTTGAGCCCAAGGTTTATTGGCCCCTTTGAGGTGTTGAGGCGAGTTGGAGAGGTTGCCTATGAGCTTGCATTGCCTCCCAGTTTATCAGGAGTCCATCCAGTCTTCCATGTATCGATGCTCCGGAAGTACCATGCCGACTATTCACATGTGTTGGACTTCAGTACCATTCAGTTAGATGAGAGCTTGGGCTATGAAGAGGATCCAGTTGCAATTGTTGATAGGCAGGACCGCCAGCTAAGGTCCTAGAGGGTTTCTGCAGTGAGAGTCCAGTGGAGGGGCCAACCGGTCGAGGAGGTGACCTGGGAGTCCGAAGAGGACATGCGGAGCCGATATCCTCACTTATCCAGCAGTCCAGGTACCTTTCTATATCTGTTCGCGGACGAATATCTGTTTAAGAGGTGGATGATGTAACGACCCGACTGGTCGTTTTGCATTCTCGAACCCCGTTCCCTTAAATAATCCTTTCTGCATTTGCTTTAGCTGAATTATGACTTGCAGGGGCGGGTGGTTCGGAAGTTAGAAGAATTTCGGGCAAGAATAAGCCTATTCGCTTCATTTAATATCTTCAAAATGGCCAAGTTTGACTTCAGTCAACATTTTGGGAAAACGGACCCCAAATCGTGATTCGGCAATTTCTAAGGGTCCATGGGAAAATACAAGACCTGGGCGTGTGCCCGGAATCGAATTCCGAGGTCCCTAGACCGAGTAATGGAATTTTTCATAAAAATTATTAAGTTAAGTTTCAAAGAATTAAATAAAATAATAAATTATTGTTTTTATATGTATCGGGGTCGGATTTCGATTCCGACACTTGGTACGAGTCCGAAATATCATATAAGACGTACCCGTAAAGTTCGGTGTCAATCTGAGTAGTTTAAGGGCGTTTTGACTCGTTGGTAGGAAATTAAGAACTTGAAGTTCATTAGATTTGATTACTTGGTTTTGGGGTCCCGTTCCGTGGTTTAATAATGTTTTGGGTGTTCCGAAGGTTTGACTAGGTCCGCCTCGTGATTTCAGACTTGTCGGTATGCTCAGGCGGGGCTAGGGAGCCCCGAGCGTCAAATGGTCAAGGTTCGAGCGAAGCTAGAAATTGAAAGGGAGCAACATCTGCTGCTTCTATCATAACCGCTTCTGCGGCTCTTGGACCACAGAAGCAGTCGTCTAGTCGCTAAAGCGGAAGGGGCCAGGCCCAGGGGAAATCGCAGAAGCGGTCCATCCGCACCAGGCCCTAACCGCAGAAGCGGTGGTTTTTCCGCTTAAGCGGACTCACAGAAGCGAGTAAGGGACCGCAGAAGCGGCCCAGGCCCTTTGTCCCTTTACCGCAGAAGCGGCCCATTTCCGCAAAAGCGGACCCCGCAGAAGCGGGATTTCTTCCGCAGAAGCGGAAATCACAGGGGGTCAGAACTTCATTTAATTCGAGCTTAAGCTCATTTCCCCTATATCTCTCTCAACTCTTAGGCGATTTTGGTGATTCAAAGGGGGGAGTTTCAGCATAACATTTTGAGGTAAGTGATCCCCACTCATTCTTAGCTTAAATACATGAACATTAGGTAGATTTAACACCAAGAACATCAAATAAAATCAAGGGTTAGGGCTAGACCTAGGGTTTTGGAAAAACTATGATTTAACCACCTAATTAGTTGTGTTATGAACTAAAATTTACGTATTAGTAACCCTTCAGTTATAGAGAATAATTTCCTCAAACAAAACTCGAAAATTTAGTAAACTTGCGGGAAAGGTTGGGAAATCACTTAATTAGCTAGAATTCAACCTTGTGAGTAATTATTGATTATATCTTGCCTTATTTAAACTAGTTGGTGCTTGTTCGGCTTCGAATTGAGCTTGGAGCCTAGTCTTGTGGTTGAAAGCGCGCTTCGGAGCGAGGTGAGTCTCCTTTTTAACCTTGTAAGAGGGAATTGTCCCCTTAGGTTTCGTGTTGAGTACTTGTTGCTAAATGTGGGGACTACGCACGCGTTATGTGACGAGAGCCCGTGCATAGCTACTACTATGTTAGATGTCCGGGTAGCTTAGGACCTACATCATGCCTATTAAATATACTCTTATGGTACATTGTTGTCTTGAACACCTAGCATTTATTAGAGACTTAAAAAGAAGAATATGAGCTTATTTCTATAAATTGAATTGTGTTGATCTGATATTTTGCCTATGTATGTGTCATTTGATATGAACTTGATATATATATTATCCTCAATTGTGGATCAGACCGATCGCCTTGGTATGAATAGATGCATCTTTAGGCGCGCCGTCGACCCTCGGCAAGTGCACATTTATTTATGTTAGTTCGGGCCGTCACCTCGGTATTATGTGCGCATGTTAATTGTGGAAAAGCTTACATATATATGCTTCATTTTGCCACTGTCTCACTTGATAAATGATAAATTCGATGTTGAAGTATTNTAATTGACCTTAGCAAGTATCGAGTCAACCTCTCGTCTCTACTTCTTCGAGATTAGACGGGATACTTACTGAGTACACGTTGTTTACGTACTCATGCTACACTTTTGTACTTAAATGTACAGGGTTTGAGGCAGGTGGATCCGGACATCACTCGGGTGCATATCAGTGAGCACTTCCTGGGACTTCTACGGTGAGCTGCCTTCTCCCTCATGCCAATTCGCAGCCGAAGGAGTCCTTTTCCTCTATTTATGATTTTTTGTCTATTCTGATTCAGACAGTAGGACAGTGTTTCGTATATTTTTGTGTATACTCTACTGGTCGCCCGTAGCTAGTGACACCGGGTTATGGCACACACTGTAGAGAACATTTATTTTGGGATTTGTATGACTATGTCAGTACTGTATGATCTTGCTAGTTTCGTTTATTTACTTGAAAAACACTAGTATATTTGGTTGATTAATTAACAGTCGAGACTTTATCAAAACTTCCGCAGTTGGTTGGCCTAGCGGTGGTGTTAGGCGCCATCATGACCTGGTTAGGCAAAATGGGTCGTGACACAATCAGTACTTAAACAAGACTGAAAATTAAACCTAGTTCATACTACTATCAGTTAAACTAAATCGACATTAAACTAAGCTAATCCAAACAATAAAAAGTGAAAAACCAAAGAACAGGAACTAAAAACTGCACTAACTAACAGATAATTCCAACAAAATCGAATAAAACTAAAGCTAAGCTAATAATGCCAGAAACATAGTCATCAATATAATCAGATAAAGAAAAGAAAATCACTGAGTTTACTCACTCCTGTAGTTTAACTAGGTCAAAATCCAAGTTTATTGCTTTTGTAAAAACATGGTAAGGAACTTAACACAATATCCCTGCAATGATTACAATTCGACTGAATAACAAAAATCGAGCAAGAGCCATAATTCGAACACATCAAAATTGGAAAAATCAGACTATAGAGAGACGGGCAGAAGGTTGACTTATTCGAATGGAAAAAAGAAAAGAAGAGAGAAGTAAGAGCAATACCCAAAAGACTGTCCAAGCATCGAAGCTATTCTTCAAACCCTTGATTTTGACCGAAAAGGGCCTCAATCACGTGTTGTCAGATGAAAACACATGACCAAGGTTCGTTTTGGTCTTAATCAACACCTAATCTGCTAATTGGAATTTTGACGTATTTAGGGCTCACTTTCAAATCAGATTCGACGAGCTCTGTTAAGTTTCGAGGGTAACAGGTTTTGGATTTGGAGAGAGGGGAGAACGACGAGCATGTAGTATAAATTTGGGGCCGTTTGGGCGGTGTCGCCGTCGTAGGCGGCGGAGACGACAACAACAAATTCGACCATTCGAAGGTCTGCGGTAGGATTCGAAAGGAGATGAGGGCATATGCATGAAGAGGGCATCGAGGCGGTATAGGGGTGTGAATTTGAGAGCCACCGGAGATGGTGGCATTTTTTTCGGCGGCATTACAAGAGAGATACGAGGAAGACAAATTGGGTTTTTAGGGTTACATACGAGTTCAGACAATTTTATTAAAATGGGGGAATCAATGGGGGCCGTTGGATGGGGAAAAATTGACGGCCTAGATCAAACGATGCCAAACAGCGTCGTTTCATATAATGAAGGGGGGCCGGCCGGGTTGGGGCGTGTGTTGGGCTGGCCTGGGGTACGTTTGGGCTAGGCAATGTTATTTAACAAATGGCCCAAATCAATTTTCGTAGAAACAACCCTTTTTCTTTTTGTTCTTTTTTCATTTTATAATTGCTTTTATTTATTTTTGTTTTCTTTTGTATTTTTTTTTATTTTATTAAAATGCTAAACTAAAAACCAAAACCAAATTGACTCTAAAAATTATATTTCCTAATTTCTAATTATAATAATCCCTAATTTTAAATGCAACTAAGATAAATTAAAACTATAATTCCAAAAATGACCATTTTTTTTTTAATTTTAACCTAGAATTTGAAATTAAACCTTGAATGCAAATGCCAAGTATTTTTGTACTTTTCATATGAATTAATATGCACAAATAAACATGCAAACAATTAATAGGAAATAACACAAAATTCACAAAAATATAAAATAATGAAAGAAAAAATTATTTTGTTTGAATTTTTGGGAATAATTCACTTAGGGCAAAAATCACGTGCTCACACGCTTCTGATCCCCATTTTATCGGAACTACCATGACCAACAGAAAATATTCCATCACCATCACCGTTGTCGCTCCCAATTAAACTCCTATTCCTCTAGGAAATTGAAGTATAGAAATCCTCTATTACCTCTTCTTTTATCTACTTAGGAAATGTTAAACTCATACTTACACCATAACTATTTGAAACACATGTTCTTTCCTTCTCATCATCATTGTAGCTAATGAGAAGAACAATTAAAGGCACACTCTGCCAGATACTTTGTCTTAGTTATTCTTGGTGGAAGTTCCTTTGCATGTCTAATAGTACCATCAACCCCTTTTACAAAATCCTACCGCAATCTAAAATTCCAATATATAAACCAAAATTTTAATTCATATCCTAAACGTTCAACTCATATACAAAAAAATTCAATTGACAATCTAAAAATTCAACTCTTACATAAAAGCTTCAATTTATATCCTGCAAGTTCAACTCATATCCTAAAAGGTTCAACTTATATTCTAAAAATTCAACTCATACATAAAAGATTTAACTTATACCCTAAAATTTCAATTCACAAGAATAAAACCTAAAAACTAAAAGTTACATTCACATCCTACGAGTTTAAACATAAACTAAAGGTTCAAGTCCTATCCTAAAGGTTCAATACATATGTTAACAATTAAATTTATATCCTAAAGGTTCAATACATATGCTAAAGGTTCAATTTATATCCTAAAAGTTCAACTCATATCCTAAAAGGTTCAATTCATATCCTAAAAATTCAACTCATACATAAAAGCTTCAATTTATATCCTACAAGTTCAACTCATATCCTAAAAGGTTCAACTTATATTCTAAAAATTTAACTCATACATAAAAGGTTCAACTTATACCCTAAAATTTCAATTCACAAGAACAAAACCTAAAAACTAAAAGTTACATTCATATCCTACAAGTTTAAACATAAACTAAAAGTTCAAGTCCTATCCTAAAGGTTCAGTACATATGTTAACAATTAAATTTATGTCCTAAAGGTTCAATACATATGCAAAAGGTTCAATTTATATCCTAAACGTTTAACTCATATCCAAAAAAATTCAATTAACAATCTTAAAATTCAACTCGTACATAAAAGCTTCAATTTATATCCAACAAGTTCAACTCATATCCTAAAAGGTTCACTTTATATTCTAAAAATTCAAAAAAAGCTAATAGGCAAAAAAACAACCCTAATACTAAATAGTAAAAAGTTCACGACCTAAAATCCACTAAGGGTCGTGGTGGCCGGACACCTCTGTCAGGCCAGCCAACTAACTTATCAATTAACTCCTCTTTTAATACTTTTGAAAATCTAAGGTTTCTCCTTCCATTTTTATAAATAAAAGTCCACTACTAGAATTCAAATTTAAATAATAACAATTTGAACAAGTCCGTTGTAAACCCTCCTAGAAACCCGGTGTCACAAGTACATGAGCGACTACTGATAAGAGAAATAAAATACAACATCCGCCCGGAATACAGTGGGCGGAAAGCGAATACAGTACATTGGAAGGAACTACTCCAGCAGCTTTCGCCTCCATGATGCAACTCACCTAGTCCCAGCGTTGTCCATGCCGTTACACCCAATAGGCTGCTAGAGGTGTATATATACCTGTGCAACAAAAAGCACAGAAGTGCAGTATGAGTATCAAATCAACGTGTACTCAGTGAGCATCCCGCCTAATCCTGAAGGGGTAGAGACGAGATGGCCAACTCTAACACTCACTAGAGGTCAATTAGCAATATTCTAAAAAGTGCGCGAATAATCATGGATTTGTATAAAAGTTCTGATCGTAAAGCCAGCGAAACAGGTAAACACCTTCAACAATAAATCAAGGGCTTCTAAAGTCTATTCTTTATTATCTTATCAGTTTATGTCAAGCCACATAGGGCCAATTCCACATTTACAAATTTCGAAGTAACAGATAAACATGCGCAAATCATGCCGAGGTCGACGGCCCGCTCCAACAGAATGTAAATTGTGCAATGCCAAGGGTCGAGCAGCACAAACCATAGATGCATCTATTATCACCGAGGCGTTTGGCCCGTTCCATAATTAAACACATATCCTGCTCGCAAATCATACATGCGACGCAGGTACACATAAAAAATCATGCACAAATAGCCAATTAGGAATTTATTCGGGAACAATTATCCAATTACAAGCAATTCCCTTTTTAATCAATTTTAAGGAAAGAAGTGTAATCCTTTAGGAAATCGTTTACAAATTCTATGTGATTCAAGCAATTCAAGCATCAATGGGTTCACAATTAATCCATGTATAACATGCCTTTGGGTCCTAGACTACTCGGACAATAGCATAATAGTAGCTACGCACAGACTCTCGTCACCTCGTGCGTACGTAGCCCCCACAATTAGGAGCACATAATCAGTTTAACTCACCTATGGGGTAATTTCCCCCTCGCAAGATTAGAAAGGAGACTCACCTCGCTCCGATGACGCGCAACCGGCATTCTACATTCCTCCGAAGACTTGAACCAAAGCGCAGAGCTCCAAAACTAGCCAAATAACGGCAACCTAATGAGAATATACTCAGATACTTGCTAACAATTCGAATTATACAATTTTCCAACTCCGTTTGGTGAAATGACCAAAATGCCCTCGGGCCCACGTGCCCAGAATCCAAAAATTTTTGAAGATAAAGGTTACCCGTGACCTTAGGAACTCAAATATATCATTTACTCCTAATTCCATGCTCACATTCGTGGCTAAATTTCAAGAATTAAATTTCTAGGTTTCCTTCCAAAAGTCCCAATTTTTCGCACAATTTTCATGCTAAAATCCATACATAATTGATGTATTTAACTCATAATAGGTGGGGATAATATAAATTATCATTGATGACAAAAATCTCTTCTTAAAGCTCTCCAAAATCGCCCCCAAGCGAAGAAAATGTGATGAGAAATGATACAAAATCGGATTTTAAAACATTCTGCCCCAACCACTTTTCGCTTTTGCGGTCCATGGACCGCTCCTGCGGTCCTGCTTATGCAGACACACAGGCAGCTTCTGCATTCCCAAACGAGACCCCTTACTTCCGCTTCTGCGACTTTCCAATATGCGGCTGCCCGACCGCATCTACGGTCCCCTTCACTATTGGCCAAACCGCTTCTGCGGTCCACATTTCGCCTCTACGAGGCCGCTTCTGCGGTCCCATTTCCGCAGAAGCGGAAATACCAGATACCAGCTGCCCTGTTTTTCCAAAAATCCAACTTTCGATCCGTTAACCACCCAAAATCCACCTGAGGCCCCCGGGACCCCAACCAATCATACCAACCTATCCCAAAACACGTTACGGACCTGCTCGAGGCCTCAAATCATATCAAATAACACCAAAATCACGAATTACACCTCAATTCAAGCTTTTATGAACTTTGAAGTTTCCAACTTCTATTTCCGATGCCGAAACCTATCAAATCACGTCCGATTGACTTCAAATTTTGCACACAAGTCATATTTGACATTACGGACCTATTCCAACTTCCGGAATCAGATTCCGACCCTGATATCAAGAAGTCCACTCCCATTCAAACTTCTCAAAACCTTCAAATTTCTATCTTTAGCCAAATGACTTCAAAATGACCTACGGACCTCCGAATTCACTTCCGATCGCGCCCCCAACTCCAGAATCACCATACGAAGCTACTCCCTTTTCTTGGAATCCCAAACGGACATCGATAACACCGAAATTCACTTCAAGCCAAACTTAAGAAATTTCTTCAAAAATGCTAACTTCCACAATGGGCGTCAAAACGCTCCCGGGTTACCCAAAACCTGCATCGGGTATACGCCTAAGTCCAAAATCATCATACAAACCTGCTGGAACCTTCAGATCTCGATTCCGAGGTCGTTTACTCAAAAATCCAGTCCTAGTTCATTTCTCCAACTTTAAGCTTTCAAAAAGGAGAATTTCTATTTAAATTCAACTCTGATCTTCCTGAACTTCAATTCTGACCATACGCACAAGTCACAATACCTGAAATGAAGCTGCTAATGGCCTCAGACTGCTGAACGATGCGCTAGGGCTCAAAACAACCGGTCGGGTCATTACACATCAGGTACGAGGAGAATGGACGACCAAAAATTCCAAGATACTCCCGTATATGCACCATGTGCAGGAACTGAGGAAGAGTTTCACAAAGACGGAATTCTAGTATGTCCCAGAATCTAGAATGAGTTCGCCGATGCATTGGCTATACTGTCATCCATGTTGCAGCATCCCGATAAGAACTTCATTTATCCCATTCCAGTAAAGATCCACAAACAGTCGGCTTATTGTGCCCATGTTGAAGAAGAAACGTATGGAAAGCCTTGATTTCATGATATCAGGGAATATTTGTCAAGAGGAGAATACCTAGAACTTGCAAAACCTACAAAAAACGCACACTTTGGAGGATGTCCAACAATTTCTTCCACAACGGAGGAATCCTATATAGGAGGACTCCTGATTTGGGGCTATTAAGGTGTGTAGATGCAAAGGAAGCATCCAAGCTGCTAGAAGAAATCTATACCAGGACCTGTGGCACACATATGAAAGGTTTTGTTTTAGAAAAGAAGATCCTCCGAGCTGGTTACTTTTGGATGACCACGGAGACAGAATGTATCCAGTATGTCCGGAAGTGCCACCGCTGCCAGATACATGCAAACATGATAAAGCTACCTCTAAATGAGCTTAACGCAAAAAGCTCACCATGGCCTTTCGCCGCCCGGGGAATAGATGTCATCGGACTTATCGAGCCTGCCGCTTCCAACAGACATAGGTTCATCCTTGTGTCAATTGACTACTTCACCAAGTTGGTCGAAACAACATCTTACAAAGTAGGAACCAAGTAAGTCATGACAGACTTTGTCCGCGACCGCATTGTTTAGCGGTTCAGGATTCCAGAGTGAATCATTACTGATAATGGCTCCAAGCTCAACAGTGACTTGATAAAAGATATTTCTGGAACCTTCACGATCAAACACAAGAATTCCATAGCCTACATGTCTCAGATGAACAGGAGTTGTAGAAGATGCCAACAAGAACATCAAGAAGATATTGAGAAAAATGATAGAGAAGCATAAGCAATGGCATGGAAAGTTATCATTAGCTCTATTTGGGTATCACACCACTGTCCGCACATCAACTGGGGCAACTCCCTATATGCTAGTTTATGGTACAGAAGTCGTCATTCCCACCGAAGTAGAAATTCCTCCTTAAGAATCATACAGGAAGCTGAGCTTGATGATACAGAATGGGTAAAGAGTCGTTACGAGCAGCTGGCTCTTATAGATAGAAAAAGAATGAATGCATTTTTCCACGGTCAGCTTTATCAGAGCAGAATGTCCAGAGCCTTCAACAAGACAGTCAAGCTAAGACAGTTCACACCAGTGCAGCTGGTGTTAAACAAAATTTTCCCGCATCAAGATAAAGCCAAGGGGAAATGCTCTCCCAACTTGCAAGGTCCATACATGGTTCACCGGGTTCTGACAGGAGGATCCCTTATACTTGCAGAAATGGACGGAGAAGTTTGGCCAAAACCAATCAATTCAGATGTACTCAAGCGCTAATATGTGTAATCTTATGTTTTCCTATATGATGTAAATTGAACTACGTGTGACCTGATTCCCGTTTAAGAGGGGATACATAGGCAGCCTTATGGTTCGGTCACAATTTAATAAAATTTTCATTTTCCCCCGGAATTGAAAACTGTGGCAGAATTTTGAGGAGGACTCTCAAAATTTTGAAGTAATTTTAGCCAGTCATCATCAGCAGCCATCAGAAGCATCAACCAGTTAAACTGGGGCAGAATTTTAAGGAGGACCCCCAAAATTCTGTAACAAGAGAGGTTGCAATGTTTTTAGCCACTTCACAGTCATCAGTTCATCTAAATGTTATTTTTTAAGTATATACTTATGTTATATTTTTATAAATTCATGCATGCTTATTATCTAAATCGCTTTTTTAAGCGATGCTACACCCTAATGATGTATACCGTTTCACCAGATCAAAGCCGAACAAGCCAAGCAAGGCCAGCAGGGACACGAACTAACCTCCCCTCTAAAACACTCACAATTTTTTTGGATGCAGATGTCACACCTCTTTTTTACGGCGCTTTAACATACTCCGGCAAAAGGGATATATATATATAAGCGTAAAAAGAGTTTTCCCAAATAAAGGACGGTCGGAACGGGATTAGTTATTTAAAAATTTCAGAGT